>CAKLIZ010000665.1:102533-119109 GCA_922035795.1 Oreochromis mossambicus
CATCCACAGTGGAGTTAAACCTTACAGCTGTGACTTGTGTGGAAAGTATTTTGCCCAGGCTAAAAACTTAAAAACGCACCAACTCATCCACAGTGGAGTTAAACCTTACAGCTGTGATGAGTGTGGGAAAGATTTTACCCAGGGAGGAGACTTAAAAAGACACCAACTCTTCCACAGTGGAATTAAACCTTACAGCTGTGATGAGTGTGGGAAGTGTTTTACCCAGTGTGCAGACTTAAAAAGACACCAACTCATCCACAGCGGATTTAAACCTTACAGCTGTGATGAGTGTGGGAAGGATTTTATCCAGGGTGCAGACTTAAAAAGACATCAACTTATCCACAGTGGAGTTAAAGCTTACAGCTGTGACTTGTGTGGGAAGGATTTTACTCAGGGTGCAGACTTAAAAAGACACCAACTCATCCACAGTGGAGTTAAACCTTACAGCTGTGACTTGTGTGGAAAGTCTTTTACCCAGGCTGGAAACTTAAATGCACATCGACTCATCCACAGTGGAGTTAAACCTTACAGCTGTGACTTGTGTGGAAAGTCTTTTACCAAGGTTGGAGACTTAAAAAGACACCAGCTCATCCACAGTGGATTTAAACCTTACAGCTGTGACTTGTGTGGAATGTCTTTTACCCAGGCTGAAAACTTAAAGACACACCAACTCATCCACAGTGGAGTTAAACCTTAAAGCTGTGACTTGTGTGGAAAGTCTTTTGCCACGGTTGGAGGCTTAAAAACACACCAACTAATCCACTTTAGAGTTAAAGCGTGCAGCTGTGAATCAGTGGAAAGTCTTTTACCCTGGCTCAAACCTTAAAAAAACCCCAATTCATCCACAGTGGATTTAAACTTTACAGGTGTGACTTGTGTGGAAAGTCTTTTACATATCGCGAGGGCTTTAAAAAACACCAACTCATCCACAGTGTAGTTAAAGCACACTACTGTGACTTGTGTGGTAAAGTTTCTGCTCAGAGTCGAAACTTACAGAAGCATCAAGTTACCCACTCTGGAATTAAGGCGTACAGCTGCAACTGTAATGGAAAAGGTTTCAGTGAAAAACACTACCGAAATATTCACCTACGGATTCACACTGGAAATGGTGTTTACTGCTGTGATCAGTGTGGGAAACTGTTTACAACAGATGTACAGTTACATTAACACATGTTTAGCCACACTGAGGAGA
The DNA here is from genome assembly GCA_922035795.1 of Oreochromis mossambicus. Lineage (NCBI taxonomy): Eukaryota > Metazoa > Chordata > Actinopteri > Cichliformes > Cichlidae > Oreochromis > Oreochromis mossambicus. The sequence continues at coordinate 103,726 of CAKLIZ010000665.1, forward strand.
GACCTTACAAATGTGACCTGTGTGAGAAGACTTTTAAATCTCCACATAAGCTTAATAAACACCAACAGATCCACACAAGAAAGTAACTCTACAAGTGCAGTTAATGTGAGGTATGTATTTATCTTTTTATCCTGTATTTTTAACCTGATTGTTTGGAACAAGTCTCATCAGTAAACTTATGGAGTCGTTTTCGCCTAGTAATCTGAGTGTTATAATGTAAACAGTAAAATGTAATTGGACGTTGGCAGAGATGCTCTTTGTTTCGGGCGACATTCAGGATAAAAATAAAAAAAGCAGAGCAACACAGATGGATCCAGTTCTCAGCCCTGTCGTCACTGTGGTGGTGGGAAAGAGTTTCTTTGTAACCTTTGAGGAAAAACCTCCAATCATCAACGGGACCTAAAACCACATCAACGTAGCCACACTGGAGACAAAATGAACTACTGCAAAGAATGTGGGAGAGGCTTCCACACACCAAGTACATTAAAAATACATGAACTCTTCCACAGTGGGGTCAAAAAGCACATCTGTGACCAGTGTGGGTCATCCTTCACCACTGCACGTGAGCTTAAAGAAAAAGCATAAGGGAATCCACACAGGAGAGACACCATACAAGTGCAGACACTGTGACAAAAGCTTCTCACAATCAGGTCATCGTAACAAACATGAACGTACACACATGGAAGTGAACTTCAGCTGTGACCAGTGTGACAAGAGCTTCAGGAATGTCAGTTCATACTCTGAACACAAACGATCCCACACTGTAAATAAACTGTTTCACTGTTACCAATGTGCAAAAACATTCACTTCATTATCTGCTCTGTGCAAACATCAGCCTGATCATGCAGGACTGAAATCACTGGATCACAATGGATCTGAAGAGAGAGAAAGATCCTCTTCTGGTTTCAGGGTCAGACTTAAAAACCTTGAGTTCAGGCTCCAGAGTTCAGATGGAATCTCCTGTAAAGAGTGTCAGCTGATGTCACACTTGGATCTGATGAGGTAGCTCTGATTTCTGGACCTGCAGTGAATAATCCTGAATGTTACATTTAGGAAGCTGCATGCATAGATATGCATATCAAGTTTATGTTTTTTCCTTTGAGGGATTTTAATTCTTTAAAATGTTTTCTATGTTACATTTTAATCTTTGTCCCCTTAGGACAGAGTAGTGTTTAGTAGTTGTACTAAGTTTTACTAAATATCTTTTTTACCAAACCAATATTGCATCAAAATTGCAGATATGGATATATATATCAATTTGTTCCATTTGAACTTTCTTAGTTTTTGCAAAATTTACTTGTGTTCATTTTATGTGTCACCTCAGTTAAATTTCAATTCTTCATTCATATTTAATCTTTTGCTGTGGTAATCCCTTCTCTTAAATCATTTTCTCCCAAAAAATGCAAATAATTTCACAGCAGTTGCTCTTAAAACTTCCAAAATGAATTAAATCTGTCCACCAGCTTTGAAACAACACCTGCTGTGACTTTATGTCCTGAAAATTAAAACTGAAGCTAAACTGGTTTTGGGTTGTACTTCCATGTCATGCCAGTTTGTACCAGAAGATGGAGGAGTGAGTCAGTGTAACCTTTGTTTAATTAGGCTAAGAACAAAATCTTCTTCACACTGGCAGCAAAGAAATGTTGAAAGTTAAAAACAGCACACATCTGGACCATTTTAAAGATCACTTTTAGTTAATTCTATTAAACCTCTGTTTTTGGCTCCTCCTTTAACCTTAGTGTATTTACTGTATCCTTGAAGTCCACATGTTGTTTTTTTCAATGAATTCATTTTGATTCACGTTTGCAGCTGTTTTCTTGTTGATTTGAAGTTTGTATTATGAAGTTCTGATAATGTTAAAGCTTTAGTTAGAACTCTGTAACGTTTATCTTATTAAAGAGTTTGGTGCGAAAAATAAAGAAATAGTCTCAGAGAACAAGTAATTTGATCCCTGATTTCAGATTCAAACTAATTTAACTGTTTTCAGTGGTACATGTGGAGGTTTATCAGAGGAGGAGACTTGGCTGTTCTCCACCCACACTGAATAGGGTTTTTGCAGTTCATTAAAAACTCTGAAATGTTCTTTAAGGACAAAAATGTTTGATTTTTCTTAAAAACAAGATGTGGGCATGAAGTTTTCAGAGAGTGTGTTTAAGATGCTTTGTGATTAACATCTCACACATTCCAATAAAGCAGGTGTTCCTGCATTGCAACAGCGGTTTGCGGATGTGTTCATCCCCCCGCCCGTCTGTATGATTCTCATGGAGCACCACTTTGAAACGCAGCCTGGTGTGAAAGTGCGTTCATGGCCCTACAGGTTGCTTGAGCACAAGAGACAAATTGTGCCAAAGAAATTTGCTGAAATGGTAAAAATGCTGTTACCTTAGGAGGAAATGAAGATTTGTTCCTCAGTGTTTGGTCTCCTATGCTTATCTGTTTGTCAGATGATTTGTCCCAGCTGTTGAGAGGAGCCACAGCCACCCATGTCATTAAAAACTTTTAAAAGAGCTTATTCATTATATGTTATAGAAGCGACAGATTTATAAAGCGAGGCAAATTATTGTGATGTCACAATTGGAGGATGATCTACTAACAGTGTGCTTTAATCTCTCTATGAAGAAGCCACTCCAGTTCAGTAAAAATCAGCTTGAGAGCAGCTGTGAACAGCTGACTGTTCGATGTGCTAAAGAACAGAAAACATTATTTCCCATCAGACCATGAGCAACATTCAGGCATGTAACACAGTAACACTTTTATTTTTTACATATTCAGCAGAGAGAGTTAGCTGTGTGCACTATAAGAAGCGTAATTCATTTCAGCTTCATATAAACTGTATTATGGAGGAAATATATGTTGGGCTCACCTCAAAACACTCAGCATAAACACTGACTGGAGTTTTAGGACAGAGCCAAAATTTTGGTACTAAAATAAGAATTTTGACCGGATCAGAAACTTGTTTTGATAACATCTCCCCCTAAAACAATAAACTGTCCTCACTAACACAACCACGGTAGGAACAAGACAGGAATTTTTTCTTTGGTAGGTTTTGTGCAATTTGCAGTAAATTGTGCGCTGCAGACTTTGTAATTTACATTTGTGTCACTCATTTAAATCTTCTTCTCCTGAAAGTGAAACGCTTACAAATAAAATGTCTTTTGTCCTGTTTTCCTTCTTTCACCCCAACCGGTCGCAGCAGATGGCCGCCCCTCCCTGAGCCTGGTTCTGCCGGAGGTTCTTCCTGTTAAAAGGGAGTTTTTCCTTCCCATTGTCGCCAAAGTGCTTGCGCATAGGGGGTCATATGATTTTTGGGTTTTTCTCTTTATCTATGAAGCACCTTGAGGCAACTTTTGTTGTGATTTGGCGCTATAAGATAGAAAAATGAATAGGCCCTCTCAGTAAGATGTTGTAGGTTCAATAATAATGTTGGACGTAGCTGTAGGTATTAAGCTGAAAACTTTCTTTAAAAAAATCAGGATTATCCACATTTGGAGCATAGCTGTTAAGCAAGGTTATCAGTAGTGAATTAATTTGACTGGTGACTATAAGGTATCTGTCATATGGGTCAGCGATCACAAAGTCTGAACAAAATGAAACATTCTTTTTAAGGAGAATTGCAACTCCTCTGGCCTTACTGGTAAAAGGAGCTTGATACACTTGAGATATCCAATTTGCTCTTAATCTTCGTTGGCTATTAATATTTATATGAGTTTCCTCATATGAGTTTCCTGAAGGAATTATATCTGCACTGATTGATTTAAGGTGTGAGAGAACTTTACCTCTTTTAATTTTATATCCAAGACCTTTTACATTCCAATAAACTATTTTTAGATCGTTTCTCTCAGAACACACCTCATTGTTTGCCCAAACATCATGTATCAACTCCATCACATATCAACTTCCATCCCCATCCGCATACATACACACACACACACACACACACACACACACACATAAAAACAAACAAACAAACAAAACAAACACACTTAAACATCCTAAAACAAACCCATAAACACCCCCACTCCCCATCCTCCCCTCACCCCCGCATAAAACACTTCTGAGATGAAGTACTGGCGTCCCTCTCGGCCAGAGGCCACTGGGCACACGGCCTTCAACACATTGCTCCACAGTGTCCAATTCAATAAAAAGAAACACTATGCTGTGCTCAAACAAACTATTAAATAGGAAAAAAAAATGTAATATACCAGTCTCTCAGAACATTAAAGAGTATATTACAGAAGAAGCATAAATCATACAGCTCTATTCCAAACTATTCAGCTCGGAGTTTATAAACACGGACACCTCACCCAGTGTAGAAAAGACCTTCAGGTGTTCATTATATTTCACATGAAGTTTAGCAGGATTTCGAAGACTGTGTTCCATTTTTTCCTCCTGTAATACCTTCAACACCTCGCTGAACTCATGACGTTTGAGATGATCCTCACCGAGGAGTTTAGGGATCAAATCTTGAATAAATTCATGCGGTCTAGGTCCCCCACGCTTTCTCAAGGATGCCAACAATGTTGTTTTGGCTCGAACGACCCTCCAAGTCATCCACTTTTAATTTCAGTGCTTTATTCTTGCTTTCCAAGTTGGAGACCACTTTCTCCAAGCGGGACAGACGATTTTCCTGATCTAGAGCCTGCTCTTCCATAGATTTCACTTTCTCCAGCAGTTCTATTTGGAATTCCTGTACTGCATGAAGAGTATGTTCCAAATTGTCAAACCTTTTGTTTATATGACGGAGAATTTTGTTGGAGATCTTCTTCCATAATAGCGGCATCTCTTCAGTATTGCTGTCATCTCTGCCCTCGGGAGAGCTAATGCTAACACTAGGGTTAGCCGCAGCGCTTGCAGTGTTGGCCGAAATCATAATTCGTGATGAAGAGTTAATCTGTTTAACAGGTTTTCTGGGCATCTTTTGTTGTATATGGTGTAAGCTTCAATAGTTAGCTTTTTGGGGAAGAGAAAGATGAATTAGGAGACCATTAAAATAAGTTTCTAAGTTTTGCACGGAGGAGCATCTGGGAACGCGTCTATTCCATGTGCTACTCCAGAAGTGACCCTCAAATTTGTAAACCATGCCTTAAACTGCATGGTTAGATATACTTCTGTTCCTCCCCTACACATCTGTGGTGCTGGGGAAGGTAATTAGCTGTAGCTGTTTAAATGCAGGTACATTCCATGTGAGATTCTGGTTTCCTTATCATCTGAGGGATGTCCCAGATAGCAAGGAAACATTTAAACAATGTTTAGTCAATATCAGGTGATGTCACTGAATCAACGTTGAGGTGTGACGATGACCTAATGTCACTCTTGCACCCTTTTTTTAATGTTGAAACAACGTCAGGTTTTGATGTTGAGTCAATGTTGAAACCTGACATTGATTCGATGTTATATTTTTTAATACTGTTGACATTGAAACAATGTCAGATTCTGATATTGAAACACTGTTGAGCTATGGTGTTGATTTTCCACCTCTTTCGCACAGTTGCTTTTTATCAAAACAACAGTTAAATCATGACTGGAAATCTACCTTTCTTTATAGGTATTTGACAGGGGATTTCTTTAAATCACCCTGCCGTTCTTCAGCTGAGACGTCTGAGTTAGAAAACACTAACACACTGCAGTTCTTTTCTTTTACTCGCGAGGACGGTCACAGACCGCTCGCACAGGAGACACTCACGGACTCGCGCTTTGTCACCGTCTGCGTTCTTTATTTATACAAGATTGATCTGTGTGTGTGTGTGTGTGTGTGTGTGTGTGTGTGTGTCAAAAATAACGTCACTCAGAACAGTGGGTTTTTCCCTTTCTACATCTGTATGTTCTCGTAAAAGAGCTGAGCTTGGTCTTCTCTACATCTAAATGTTCAGAACAACAGGAAGCGGTTAGTATCTGCATAAGTTCATCACACAAGTTACTAGGTGAAAAGTCATGTAGAAACGTGCTTAATGACAAATGAAAAAGATACATTTCATGTAGCTGATCACATATATACAATATTCTCTTAACAGTATTTTAACCAATACTAAACTACTGCATGTTTCCATCAATACTTAAACCAACTAAACACATAATAGTTCTTATTCCTCAAATTGGACACCCTTTATAAAAACAAATGTCTCACAATGTAATATCCTAAAATAAGAAAGCATTGCATGTGATGTAACAGAGAAAAAAACTAAACAAAAAAAAGGTCAATAGACATGTTTCGTTCGCTAAATACTGTATTAAAAGACATTTTCCTATTTGCATTTCTATGTTTCACATAGGTTTGTAATTTTTACTCCGGGATGGGGATGGATGATGTGCCACCCATACGGGGCCTATCGAAGCCATTTCTGGACTGCTTGTGCAAAGACAAACTCGGACATAGAGTTCGCCCCTAAATGCTGCGTCAGGCCATCTAGGACAAAAATACACACACACACAAACAAAAAAAGTGAATTAGAGCACATGAATAAGCTCTTGTTATCTGTCTTCAGCGGGGAGAAAGTATGTAAACTCCTAGGCTGATAAACATGAAAGTCACCAGGCGTAAATCTGCAAACTGCCGCATTTGATTCCCAAAGAGCTATAAGCTGAAAATGTGATAAGTCTTAGCATGGTGTGCCGTGTATCCTTTAAAACAAAATAAACATGGGGACTACTAAACAAGCTGACCAAAGACTCCATCTCCAGATTAACCGGACATAAAAGTCTTGTTATTAAGGCCATTTACCATTAAGAAAGACAAAGTAATCTAGCAAAAACCGGACATAGGAAATGTGAAACACACAGCAGATCAATTGATCCCTTTATTGTTCACTTTAGGCTCATAAAACTACAATAAACTGTAAAACTTAACAAATATGCATCTGCACAGTGCTGTATCTTTAAATGCCCTTTTTTGCTTTGTCTGGTCCTTGGTTTTTTTCCCTGCCCAGTTGAGTACCGAGGCCAGCTCGTTTGGCGTTGCGGTGGACTCGCACCTCCAGTGTGGTCCCTCCAATAAAGGCAAAGCGTCTCACCTATAGACACATTTTAAGAGATGGAATTAGCGTGTCTCATGTCTTAAATGTGTATGCAAGTACTTGTGTGTATAATCAACATGCCGTCGTTATGTATTTAAATCACATCTGACAGCTATTACACTTTATAGTTACAAAGTGTACATAACCTTTATATACTTACCATTAAACAAATAGTGCTATATTTGGAAATAGTCAAATAAGCAAATTTTTTAACACAAGGAATTTATTTAAGGACGTGAGTTTCTTACTTATTGATGGTAGTTACCAAATCAGATCTGAAAAAAAGAGGAAAAATAGGGCACAATGTCATGAAAGAGGAAAAACTAGATACAAAGACGACTCATAGAAGCTGAACCGAGTCCTATGTGTAGAGGGACAGTAACTGCGTGTGTATATGTAAGCATTTAAATACTGAAGATAGTAAAATTAACAGTATTTTGTCTAAGTCTGCCATTGTAGGCATTCATGGCACTGAGACAAAAACGTGGCGCACAGTGTGACGTCAAAATAGGCGCACACCTTTGACGCTGCTTTTTCTCCGTTTTTCCTCGTCCACACGTAAATGCTTAAACGGAGTTTTCAAAAATATCCACCCTGGCAGGCGTCTTTAAAAATCTCAGTTTTCAGTTAATGAAAACGCAATTTACGTGTGGACAAAAGGTCCAAACACAAGTTAGGTGAGCATGTAACGTACAGTTAGGTGAGCGTGCAACGTAAAGTTTGAATTGAGTGCGAATTGAAATGTTTATCAATCATCACAGATTTACAATTTTTTGTAGTACTATGCTGAAAAGCAACTACAGAGCAAAAGTCTGGGTCAAGCGCCAAGGCGACGGCAAGAACAAAGGAACCCTCGAAGCGTTAAAGCTAGCTTTGTAAAGGAATATAACGGAAAAGTATGAAATGAAAATGCTTTCTTTGTTGATAGACTTTGTTCGCAGTGCAATTTATTTGTTGCCGGATTGTAAGATGAAAGTAGACTTAATTTCGGGCTCCCACATTTTGTTCGAAACTGTACATTAACGAGTTTTTTACTGTTATTCATATGCAACCGTGGAAATAACGAATAGAAAAAAATAATTCAATCTTACCTTATACTAATCGTGGTGCAGGCCAGTGCAGTGCATGAACTGATGCCTTCTCCGGTCAATTCTGCTGAGAGTAAATCTAATGTCCCGCTCTACTGTACAAGACAATGGTTACCTGGAGGGATGTACCACTGAGAGGGGTGCTGGAATAGTCTAAGTGAACGCTGCTTTAATTTCCCGGTCAACTATACATAAATTGCACGTCGACACGATTTTTAAAGCTTGTGAACTAGACCAAAGTCATTGACAACAAAAGAACAATAAATCTACTTTCTCCGGTACTTTATACCCGCTCAGTTGCAATGCAATTTAACACTCAACTACAAATCGATGGCTTTTTAATGGTGACCGGGGCCGAATGATCGTCAACTATAAATAGACGTTTTCTCGATGTTGTTGTTGTCACCTGGTCGACTACAAATAGATCAAATATCAATGACAAAAAATCAACGGTAAATCAACATCATTACAAAGTCCCTATAGTAAGACCGTCGGTTTACCACAGTATTTCAATGTTGTTACAACATTGGCATTTCAACCCCGACCATATACGACGGATCGGATGAAAAATCAACATCAATTCAATGTCGTCTTGCTATCTGGGGTCCAACCCGGCCATTTAGGGGCTCACTTATGCTTGCATATGGTGAACCATTAAAGTTAAGCCGTATACGGGTGTGAGGAGATGACATTTGGATAACTAGGAAATGTGGTTAAACAATTGTAAGGAGATATTGTGTGGCAGGAAGTCATGTACACACACACACACACATTCTCGCACATGCATACACACACATACAGGGCCTGACACACCACGGGGGTTTTTACGATGGGTGGCGCTTGTGTAAACTTCAACTGTATTCAAGAAAAAGGCTGCATGGAAGGCTATTTATTTGAATTCAGCTAGGAGACCGGTGAGGAGCATTCAGCTTGACGAGCCTGGTTCCGATCAGCCTCCCTTGCTAGCAAATAAAACCCGGCTACGTTGTTGTCTTTCTTCATGGGTGAGAAGTCTCTGAACTAGCGGGTCTACTGAAGCACAGACCCAACAGAAACAGAGATTCTGAAGGCTGCTTCAAAATGATCAGATTCTATTTAAAATATTTGTTCAGTTCTCTTCCAAACCCCAGCAGCTGTCTATTGTAATATTGTGTGTCCACTAAAATAAAAATCAAAGCTTTCTAACATCTCACCTGCTTGTTTTTATTAAGGCATACATGTACATTATTTTTAGTTAGATTTCGCTACTGAGGTTAAACATGATATATAAGTCACTTACATACCTTCAAAGTGTTAATGTTTGGTTTATTTCAGTGTTTTATTTGTTCCTGAGTAAATCAGTTTGGCTAAGATCAGGGCTGGACTGGGACAAAAAATGGACCAAAAATCGTTCATAACTTCTCTTCCACTCATTCATGTCACCTAAAAGGTAAACCTGTTTCACCATCATCTGTTTTGCTCTGATGATTCATCTCATGGTTTCATCTTCATGTTTCCCTCTCACCAAATATCCAAACCGATATCATAACCAGCAGCTTTTACAGCTGTGGCTCCAGCAAACATCAGCTGATACTCAAAATTAAACGCAGCATCTTCTGCTTTCCTCTTTCTGGCACAAAGTGGGCGATAAGCAAACAAGAGAGACGGGACTTGCGTCAGAAATACCGATCAGCAGATCATTGATCAGTTTCATGATTGAAGTAGCAGCAGCAGAGTAAGGCGGAGAGAATGAGAGAAGAAGAGGCAGCTGCAGCGTAAAGACAGAATAACTCCAGCTCTGTCTTCTTCCATTCTAGCCGAGGTACGGCACAAACTAACAAACTATGTTCCTTTTCAGTTCAATACAAAACATGTAATGTTTTAACTGAATATGGTAAGATTTCATTTTTTACAGGATGGTTGGCAACTCTACTAACTAACCTTACGAATAAAAGAAAGTTCATTGTCAGTAACATCAGAACATCCACCCAGCTGTATAGAAACTCTGTCATGCTAGCTAGTATGCAATACAAGTTATTGTAACTGACTGTAAAAAGTCAGCACAACATAAATAAACTACACCTAAACTTGGTTTATATCTGAACCAGATAGACTGCAGGTCATAACTTCTTACAACCGTGGCTCAGGGGTTGGGCTCTCTGTCCTGGTCGTTGTGTGCTTGGGCAAGACACTTTACCCTACCGCCTACTGGTGTTGGCCAGAGGGGCCGATGGCGCGATATGGCAGCCTCGCTTCTGTCAGTCTGCCCCAGGGCAGCTGTGGCTACAACTGTAGCTTGCATGTGAGAGTGAATGAATAGTGGCATTGTAAAGTGCTTTGGGTGACTTAAAAAGCGCTATATAAAATCCAATCCATTATTATTACCTGAAGTTCAGTTCACCTGACAGTTGGACCGGGGCAGCCGCCTCGGGTCTCTCCTGCTCTCTCACGGAGCTTAAATCTGGGACTCTCCACCATTTGAGCCTAGAACTGAAGAAGCTTCTCAGATGACAGGTGAAACATCTTCAAGCAACGTAAAGCTGGGCTTACTCTGCGCGATTTTTGGCCCATTTTGAGCCCATTTTTCAGTCGTGCAACCGTTTTGGTGATCGGCCCGATTTTGGCCTTCATCGTGCGTCGTGCATCGTGTAGTATATGTGGGGTAACAAGAAGCGATTAACACCTCACAACCAGCTCCCGATCATCAATCGCTTGGTGAGGAGGATTTCAAACCTGTTTGAAATCCTCACGACCGTCGAGAGGGTGTCACTGCAGCTGCTCACATTGAGCACGCGCAAACACATAAACGTAGGTGAAAAAGACGGAGCAGCACAGCAGTGCAGCGTGTGACCTGGAGACAAGCAATGGAGGCACTTGTAGAACTTTGGAAAGCTCATCCGAGCCTTTTCCATGTGGCCTCACAAAATCATCACGACCACAACAACTGTGAAAATAGTTGGATTTACATTGCTACTCAATCACAGCTGCCTGATCAATGTTTTTCATTGGCAATTTAGCGAAGTTGATGGTGGTGGTGTGTGTGTCTGTGTGAGTGAAAGACAGAGAGGGAGAGCGAGCAACTGATATTCTGTTATAACCTTCATTTTTATGGACGCACAGTGTCAGCATTCGGGTCGCATCAGAGCATCCGGCCGTATAGTGTGAGACCCTGCATCGTGACCTGTGAACTTCTAACCCCTGCGAGTCAATCGTACAGTTTGAGCAGAAGCTGAATATCGCGACTGAAAAAAATCGCACAGTGTATGCCCCATTGACTGTAGAAAACATGGACGACGCGACAGCGCCTCCTCCCATTGTGGAAAAATGAAGCCAAAATATCCCGCTTGTGGAGGCTGCCATCTTGCAAATTTGGAGCCAGAGTCTGCGCAGTAGTGACTTGAGGTGGAGCGACTGTGTAACGCGCCCGCCCACACACCCCCTGGACGTGACCGCAAACACGCCCCCCTACACTTTTTACGTAGCCCAGCTGCTCCAGTTTTTTTTGCTGGTTTACCACGACTGACGACTCCTTTAATTAAGGTAAATACAACCATGTCACTGTTATAAAAAAAGACACACAGCTTATCATCTTATAGTTCTAAAATCACTGTTGTTAATTCGTTTGCTAGATTAGCCGCTAGCATACGCACTGTGTTGGAGGCTTGTTGCTAGCTAGTTAGCGATGCTACACACCTGCTACTCTAATAGTCTGTGTTATTGAAGGATTCAGCACTTCTTATGTTTGTTATCCATTTTTAGACAACGATGAGATCATCTGCACACTCTACAGAGGCCCAGTTACTGTTAATATCAAAAATATAATGCTGTCCTTTGAGATTTTAACATAAGACTGAGTGTAATGGATCTAAAACTGTTTAAATCTTCAGAGCCCTCTACATCCTGGTAACATGGAGACTTTAAAAACAGCAGCAGAACATTTCAGTAGTGTAGTGTGATTTGTTCTTTTCATTTAATAATAATCCATATTATATCAACAGCTACATTCACCCTGGAGAAGAGAAACTAGTGAGGGAGACCATCAGGACCAAGCTGGGTTTCCTGGGTCCAGATGTTTGGAGAAACTTCTTGCCTTTCTTTCATCACAGCTGTCCTGTGCCAGAAGTTCTGTTGACCCACTGAGAGAGGCTTCATTTAAGAAACACCAGGAACACTGAAGCTCATGACATTGATCAAGCAGGACTCATGATCTTCACCAGCAGCTCCCTCACAGGGAAATCTTCAGCACTCCTCTGTAGGCCCGCCCCAGGAGATGGATAAACCCAGCATTTCATGAACACTGTGATGGAGACCTTTGGTTTGTGTAATGTTATAAATACTCGGATACTCCCCAGAGGCTCCGGACTTTTACATAAAGATATTATATTCAGTCCTGTAGAAAGTTATATATTTAAAAATATATGATCCTCTCTGGTTACTCTGGTATGAATAACTCTGCATCACTTTATGGTAAATAACACACTATCTGCAAAAAACTGTGAAAGAATTCCAGATGACAACTTTGTAGTTCAACACACAACTGATGACCTTTGACCTTCATCAGGTTTTATTTAATTGTGTTAGAGAAGATCTCATATGGTCTTCATGCAGCTGAGTACATCAAGTGTTTAAAACTGAAACTGTGCAGGTCTGAGATCAGCAGCTTTGTGAAACACCAAACTGAGGTCCTGTTAATGCTGATTCATAGTGACACAGTTACATTAGTGATTAATCCTTTTGTTTTTTTGTCTTTAACTTTATCAATAAAGCTGCAGGTTTCACTACAGCACATGTGGTACTTTAACCTTTGCACTGTTTTCATCAGTTCATTTTGCAGTTAACATGTAAACATGTTGGATGATCTGTCTGCTGTCACCGAGTGGTGCTGAGGTCTGAATCTGAGGGCAGCTCCTGTAATCACAAAGAGAACAGAACCATCAAACTCAGATAGAAATTTTATCCCTCAAAATTGAAATAAAGCTGATTCTTCTGTCCTCACACACTCAGGATCTGAAGTTCTTCTCTTACATTTTTTTCAGTATTACTGTACACTACAGTACTTTATTCCATAGTTCCTGATTAATGAGGAATTACTGAAACACAAGCTTTTAAAAAGGATGTTACTGTCTTTACAGATATGGCAAGAGACTGAAAACATGCTGTTGTTTGCACATATTTAATATTCAGCTCTGCACAGGAGCTGCAGCAGGGTGCAGCCTGTTGCTTTTACAGTATAATACTTGTAATAAAAGTACAGTAACAGTAATTAGTGACTGAGCAGCCGGGGCGTTTCTCTTGATTTCTTTAGTAAATTCATTCACCTGCACAGATTAGCTAAACGAACCCTGACAGCCGAGTGCTCATTTTAGCTAGCTAGGTCTCAGGAGCTAGCTAAGGACGGTAGTTATGGATTAGCTTACAAACACGTTTAACTTACCTAAAAAGTGCAGCGGGGCCTCAGGTCCTTCTTACAGGTAGTCCAGTTTATCAAAGAACACCTCAGGCTGTCAGGTTAAAACACTCGGTCGTGTTTTCGTAACGTAAACGCTGGCCCTCCTCTCAGAGCCTACGCTCTATCTGCTATTCCCTGACAGAGAAACGCAAGTTTCTCCGTGACTGCAGCTGCCAGTCAAAGCTGTTATGATGACGTTTCACCTCAATTTAACATCACCGCGGTAGGAATTAGAATCAAACTTATGGGAAAGGAGACCCCTTGGACATCAATCAGCATGATGATAACTATTGATAACAAAAGAAATAATCTTTGGAAAAAAATTATCTAAGGAGAATAAATTTATTTTAGTCTGACCCCAGTCCCATCCGCTAACATGGAGGAGGCGGGGTTTATGACCTATACTGCAGCCAGACACCAGGGGGCGATAGGGATGTTTTGGCTTCATTTTTGGGGAGCTGTCGCGTCGTCCATGTTTTCTACACTCAATGGCCGTTTCTCAATTCTCAAGTACACGATTACATACTTGCGTTCTCGGGGAGTACGTACTGGCCAAGAACGCACGGGAGTACCGACTCGCCGAGAACGCGAGCACGGACTTGCGATTTGTACAATTGGAACACCAGCGTAGCGAAGCGAAGCTTAACTTTAATCACAGCCAAACCGGTTTACTCAGGAACAAATAAAACACTGAAATAAACCAAACATTAACATTTAGAAGTGATCTAAGTGACTTATATATCATTTTTAACCTCAGTAGTGAAACCTCTATTAATAAAAATAGTGTACATGTACATACGTGTACATACCTTAATAAAAACAAGCAGGTGAGATGTTAGAACGCTTTTATTTTTATTTTAGTGGACACTCAATACGATAGACAGCTGCTGGGGTTTCTTTAACCTGAGTAGTGAAAAGACCGCGGGTGGGGGGGGGGGTTGAAAACGATGTGCCGGGAGTCCGCTGTTCTCGCCGGCTCTAATAATCCTCGACCTCGCTGTCTGCTATGGAGCTGGCGGGTCACAGACGTCTCCGAAAACGTCGGAGCGCGTTTGGAAATATATGATATCTTGATAAATCGAGCAGATATTTGAAGTTTACACAGCTACATTCTCGCTTGAAAATAACTTAAAAGTTTATTTTGTGACCCAGAAAGAGTAATATTTAAAAGTTTTTAGCCCCGCTCGTCCGCCATTGTCGCATTTGAGTTTTGGACGAAATGCATTCTGGGATATTTAGCTGTACCAAGTCCACACGAGTCACCACCGATGCATGCTCGATAAAACGGGCGGAGCGAGAACACATCTGGGACTTTTTCGCGTTCTCGGCTTGATGCGTACTTCAAATTGGAACAGTACTTGGTCTCCGACTGATGACGTATCACGAGTACACGAGAACGCAAGTACGCACAAGTACGCATATTGAGAAAGGCCGAATGGCTGTGTCCCAATTCAGGGTATGCACGCTTGAAGTACGCACACTACGCGTACTACGTACGGTGCGTACTACAAGTACGGGAAGTGCGGAAGTGAGAGGCTTGTGAAATGGGACGTTCTAGCCTTCGTCGCGCTGTTCAGGTTGCCTAGCAACCATGATACTAACTGCGAGAAACGTTTCATACAGCTTTGTGTGACAGAAATGAAAGAGAAAAAATGTTTTGTTGGTCATTCATTTTTGTCATGACATCACTTTGATTAGTTGAGACCACAGGACTGTAAAACATGATAGTTGGGCTTCATTTCTGTACTGAACAGTCATTTCAAGATTAGTTAGTAAATAACAATTAGCTAATGTTGTGCATGAGACTAAAGCCATCTCACTGTGGTAATGTTAATATAATATGGACAATATTATATGT
>CAKLIZ010000666.1:0-29487 GCA_922035795.1 Oreochromis mossambicus
ATCTGTCTGTCCTGCAGATCCACCCGGTTCTTAAAAGATGGATGCTGATATTCTGGATCAAACAGCTCGTCCCGGAACAGAAGCACATATTCACCTTCCAGGTCAGCTCTGCTCCACTCTAGAATAATAATGTTGTTGTTGTTTGGAGCTCGACATGGCAAAGTGACGTCCTGTCCAGACTCAGCTGTGATGTTTTTCTGATCTGAAAGAAGAAAGCACCCAGAGCAGAGAGGTTAAAGATAAAAATACAACGACTCAGCTCTAAAGCAGTGAAGTTCACTTGTGACAAACCACATTTTTCACTGAAAGTGCTTTAAAAGTATGTTCTAATGGAAGAATGTTTCACTTTGTTACCTACCTACAATAAATAAGGAGCTAATTTTAACAAGAGACTGTTGTAATAAGTGTTTGGTGCACTGGAGTTCTCAGAAATGCTTTAAGCATGAAATCTTTCTGGAAAGACTCCACATTTCCTGCAGCTTCACAGAACAAAAAGATGTGCTGATAATAAGTGAACATAATGTGTGAGAGAAAGCAGCCTCTCATTATAAGACACTGTGAGTCTCTGCATGCTGCCTCTTCTGCCCTCAGTTGAATGTCCCTATCCAGCTTATGCAGAGAACTAAACATTAAATGGCTTCAGTAAACACTCAGGAGACCTTGTGGCATTCTTCAGAGCTTTACTGATCCTTATTTTTCATTTGTAAAACTGTAATAACAGAAACAGAACATAGTGTATTCACTCTCCATACAAGTACACAAAGATTACATTAAATATTGTTGACTTATGTAAACAGTCACTACACAATCTCAGTATCAACACATTTCTAGAGATTCAGCTAACACCACATGCTGGGATGCTTCATGCTAGCAGGTTAAACAAAGGGCTAACAGCTAGCTTATGCTAGTAATGTAACAAACTCGCTAAACACACAAGAAACTCATTACTTTGCTGAACAAGGTACTAATAAGTGAGAACAATCAATCGTTTTGCCACACTTACAGATTATGCCTTTTCAAGAGTGCCAGATGCAGGAAATTACAGAGACACAGCGAACTGGACCTTCCCTGTCGAGCGCTGGGAGACAAACACTGCTTGAGCTCTTACATGGCGCTACCCTGTCAACCCACTAGATGGCAGGCTTTGCCCAGACAAGATCAGGAATAAACATATTGTGGCGAGCTCAGGGAACGGAGGAGACGGAGGTTTCTTCGGGAGCACCCGTTTATTTAGCTCTTGGGGAGCAACACTGGCGCGAGCCCTCTGCTCAGCGCGGCAAAAAAACAGCAACAACAACACACAGGGCGCCCTCTGACCCCGGAAGGCCACCTCGTTGCAGCGAGAGGGCGTCACCTGTCACCATGGCAACATGACAACAAAACATAACTGTAAAACAGAACATAAATGTCCATAACAAATCCCCGAACAGCCCTGGGCCGCTACATAGCCCCCACCTAAGGGGTCAGTCGTCCCCGACAACCCCGTTACCCCACACAAAGTCCTGCAACTGTCCATGTGTCTTCCTTCGGCGCGCAGGCTGATCTCGACCAGCAGGGGAAGAGTCACTTGGATGAGAACCTGGGGTGCCACCAGCATCCCCTGACCCGGCGGCTGCTGGAGTGGGCGGGCGGTACGGCGAGAGCCTGTCCTGGTGCCACACCGCCACACGCCCTGGGCCCGGCATGTGGATCTGGTACACCGCTTCTGTTAGCCGCCCCATGATTTTCGCCGGCCCTTGCCAGTGACCGCACAGCCTGGGGGATACCCCTCTCTTGCGAGCCGGGCAGTACACCCAAACCTTGTCGCCAGGCACGAAAGCTCCCCCTCCGCACCTGGTGTCGCAGGCTCTTTTCTGTCGTACTCCGGCACTGACCTGGGCCAGGCGCTGCTCCCTCAGCCTCCTGTAGCAGTCTCTGGCCACCAACACGCGCCGGTTCTCTGCCTCGGGGACGGGGAAAGGGCCTAGGACGTCTCCTCCCGCTCTCTCCATCGGGGCCCCCACCCGATGCTGCTGTCGGGGGGCAGTGAAGCATTGAGTGGAGCCCTTCCGTGCCGTACAGGTGTCACAGCAGTGCACATGACGTTCCACATCCCGTCGACAGCCAGGCCAGTAGAACCGTCCCCTGAGACGGCGGAGAGTTTTAGCATTTCCATAGTGGCCGGCCCCCACCGACCCGTGGACGAGCTCGAGCACCTGCGACCGCAGCGACCGAGGCACCAACAACTGCAGGAGATCTCTGCCCTGCCCGGGGGCCCGCCATCTCCGGTACAGGAGGCTGTCGTGGGTCTCCAGGTTGTTGTACTGGGAGTAGTAGGCCTTCACTTCGGGCCCCCGTCCTGACACCCCTGTCCAGCCTGGGCGTCGTGCTGCCTCCAGCCAGGCCCCCACCTGAACCAACGTCGCATCAGCCTCCTGCTCCTGCTTCAGCTGCTGCATGGTCAACGAGAGCCATCCACCTCCGCCGGCTGCGGCCTGAGCAGTAGCCACGCCCCATGCCTCCTGGGCCCGCTTTCCCTGCCGTTTCGAGAGGGGCAGCTGGCGTGGGCGCAGACAGATGGGTTGAGCAGAGCCGGTGTCGACGGTGTGCTGAACCAGCCGAGTCTGCCTGCAGTCTCCGGTTCCCTGCTTCTGACCGCACTGGAGGGCCAGAGTCTCTGTACCAAGAGTGATAACCAGCTTCGCGGTGTCAACGCAGGCCCCCCAGCGGGTCAGCAGATCAAGGCCGATGATGCACTGTTCTTGGATGTCAGCAAGCCAGAAGTCATGCACCAGCTCCAGATCCTTCACTCGGATCCGCAATGGTTTCTTCCCCAGCATGTCAGTTCTCTCCCCCGTCACTGTCATCAGCTGGGTGTCGGTGGGTGGCCAACCCATCACAAGCGGCCCGGATGCTCCAGGAAACACACCAGGTCGTATTAGGGAAATGGTGGACCCCGTGTCCACCAGGGTCTGGCAGGGCTGGTCCTCAACACGGCAGCTCAGGTAAAGTCCCTTGAGGTGCCCGACTAGGCCCGCCACCATGCATCGTTCTTGGAGGGGGGCAGGACGCTGGAGCGGTGGTCCCCTCGCTGTGACGCTCCCCCTCTCATCTCCCTGAGGCCACATAGTTCTGGCCTTCGGGGCGGGCGCCAGGCAGTCGCGTGCCACGTGGCCAGGCTCATCACACCGGTAACAGCGGTCGGTCGGTCGACGGGGACGCCTCCAGGGCGCCGAGGGCTGCAGCTGGCATACCTCCGGGACCTCCCCCTCCCCGTCATAGTCTGCGGCTCTGATCTGAGGGTAGTTTGGGGGGGCGCACCTGCTGGTTAGGTGGTGAGGTGAGCACCAGCTCGGCCCTTTCAGCCTCAAAGAGCGCCTCACGGAGAGTTTGAGGCATGGCCAGGCGGACGTGTTGGCGTAGTCGCTCTGGGAAAAGTCCTCGCAGGAAAGCATGCAGGCTAAGCTCCTCACGGGCTGCTGCTGGGAACTCTGGGTAGCCACGACGAGCATACAGCAACACATCCTGCAAAGGTGCCCAGGCTCTCCCCCGGCCTACGGCTCCGGTTGGTCAGCTGCTCCCTGCTCTGATCAGTGGAGTGCCGCTGCCCGAATCGCCTCTCGAGTGCTATGGTGAGGGCCTGGAGCTCACGCTGCTCTGACGCGGCTAGGTCAAGGAGTACCTGTAGTGCGTCTCCTTCCAATGCTAGCGCTAGGTGTGTAGCAGCCTCGCCGTCACTCCAGCCATTATGTCTCGCGGCTAGCCGTACTTGTGAGAGGTAGGGCTCTAGCGGGGTTAGCCCGTTATATTTCGGTACCTTAGCTGGCGTTGCAGGCGTCACTGCTCGCTGTCGGGGGCCCGGTGTGTCGGCCGACGGAGGCAGCCCATGAAGCATTGCCCTAGCGTCGGTCTCGGCGGGCCGCCGCCGCGGTGCGCTCGCGCCATCGGGACCCGTCGGGGCACTTACATGGCCGCTAGCTTCCTCTCTCTTTAATCGCCGGCTTCCCAAGCAGCGAATACTCTCCTCGACGGCTTGCTCCAGCCTCTGAGTGTCTCTCTCCATTCCGGCGAGGGTGAGCTATCCCACTTCTGACACCAATGTGGCGAGCTCAGGGAACGGAGGAGACGGAGGTTTCTTCGGGAGCACCCGTTTATTTAGCTCTTGGGGAGCAACACTGGCGCGAGCCCTCTGCTCAGCGCGGCAAAAAAACAGCAACAACAACACACAGGGCGCCCTCTGACCCCGGAAGGCCACCTCGTCGCAGCGAGAGGGCGTCACCTGTCACCATGGCAACATGACAACAAAACATAACTGTAAAACAGAACATAAATGTCCATAACAAATCCCCGAACAGCCCTGGGCCGCTACAATATTTTCTGACACGTTGCAACAATTAAGTGCAGAACGAATGTTTATGACCCGCCATATAACAAACTTATAAAAAACATACCTTAGAAATAACCCGAGGGACAGAATACTGCCTTTATGTAGCTACAGCTGTTTGTCTACACTGAACAAAAAGCTTTGTAGCTGTATACTGAGTCCTGAAACACATCACACTGACACACACATTACACTTCTTTGTCTCTGTGTGGTAAACTGCACTGCTGACCAAGCGGGTAAATCCCCGGACACAACCAGACCTCATGATGCCGTCACAAACAAACACACTGATTCAATATGAAAGTAAATGTTTGGGAAGTAACATGTAAACCAGACTGATGTTTATTCCTCTTTATCTCAGAGGGAAACACCGTTTGGTTTATAAACCTCACCTGCAGAGACAAACACGAAGACACCGACAAACAGCAAAGTCGAGCAGAGCGACGCAGTTACAGGAGACATTTCCGTGTTCTCGGTTTCTGACTCTTAGATTATTGTAAAGGTCTGAGTTTGTTGGTATTTTCAGTAAATAGTTGAACCTGACTTAAAACTGCCTACATGAGATTATATCTGAAGTTTAAATAAAGCTGAAACATTTGTTTTTCAGCCACTGGTTCAAACTCCACACTTTCAATTGTCTCTTAAGGAAGTCGCATCAGAGTGACGTAAATAGACTGTAGGACAATGACAAATAACTACGTCATAACTAAGGCAGTAAAGGTAGTAATGATTTCTTTGGGTGACAGCAACGTGTAATTGAGGCTAATTCTCTTTTTTAGAGATAAACACTGTTTGCTTTCTAACAGTTACATTTCACCTACATTCACAAACACAAAGCGTGAAGAACAGAACAGAATCCATTTCCTCTTCAAACTGCTGTCAGACATTATCTACTGCACTCTGATCACATCAGAGAGAAAAATAACTCCCCCCAGACTGAGCTCCAATAGGGAGATCAGTTTGAGAACAGAAAAAAAAACACCTCTGCACATAGCACATGAAAAAACTCTTAATACACCAAAGAAACACATGACAAGCAAGGGATGGGTAAAGGGTGAGAGAATCGGAGACAAAAGGTGAACTTAAATACAGCTTTAATGCTGAACTCCAGAAAGTAACAAAACTAAGACTCCAAAGTAAACTTATATAGACAGAACACACAGCTAGATAAGGGCAGATCACAACACCAACAAACTGAAACACAGGGCTTAAATACACAGAGGGAGCAATCAGGGAATGGGCAACAGGAGGGAAACACAGCTGGGGCAAATCAGGCCTAACGAGACAAAGGAAACAAACCAGACGCATTTACATGAGACACGGACTTTCAAAGTAAAACAGGAAACATAACAGACTGGTCTAAAGAGCTTGGAAAGAAAAGCGTCTGGACTTCTTTGAGTTGCTTGAAGACATTTCACCTCTCATCCGAGAAGCTTCTTCAGTTCTAAGGGTCAAATGGTGGAGAGTCCCAGATTTAAACCCAGTGGGAGTTTCCCCCCACTCTTAACTGAAGAAAACAAAGAATAAAGACGTCCACATGTTGAAACTATTTTTATATACTTCATATCGTTTTCTAATCAAATTATACTCAAACAATAAAAAAAAGAAACACACATCACATTTCTTATATTAAAATGTAATAGGTTATACACAAATGTTAGTATATTTTATGACACTAATATCTTTAATATTATTTCATATCTTTGCATTATTAAAAAATAAAAATAAATCAAATAAAACATTTTTTGTGACTCGTTTGTTGCCTGGTTTTGTGGGTTTCACTGAGGTGTCACATGGAAACTAACTTGTTTACTTGTGGCTAACTGATGCACATCTCTCTTCACTGCAGGAAACAACCACGATACAGGAAACAACAAAGCTTTCATTTATTACTGTGAACTGCACAGCAGAGCTTCAGTGCAGGATGTGTCTGTTTGAGACTGAAACACTTTATGTCCTTGGACACTCAGAAACCAACCAGCAGCAGGTGACATGGTGTAAATTGTCATTTAATGAAGTGTTTAATGTAGTTAAAATGTGAGAAATGTCCTGTAGTTTCAACATTAATTTTTGCCACTTTTTTTCTCATTTTGTAATGTAATGTAATGTTCTGTAATGGCATAGACTCAACCACAGGTCACCTTGCAATGGCCACATATCAGTTGTGGTCAAACCTGTGTCATAAGTGAGAAACAAGTTTCAAACTGATTCAGATTAGGCCCATTTTGTTTTGGTGTTCCCTTTTATTAGCAAGATGAATTTCTAGTTAAAACAAGGTGGTTGAAAAAGCAGACTGAACATATCAAATGTTATGTTTTGATGTTTAATTTTGTCTTCTCTAGAGTCTTGAATGTAAAACCAAGAAGCAGCAACTTCACTACAGGTTGTTCTGTTTTGGTTAATAATGGGTTTCATGCTATGAGAACATGTTTGCTTTGTGCTTTGTGGTGAAGTGCATCAGTTTGCATTAATACAAGATAAAAGCTCTGTGGTCGTCCAGGTTTTTTGTACAAACACCCACGGGTTCATTCTGGTCAACTGTTTGTTCACAACAGAGGTGGTAAGCAGTGGAAAAAAATAACCCTAAAGTGTACAGTACTATTACACTTGCTCCTGTGAAAGTAAGTTGCATGCTTCATTCATCACACATTGATCCAGCTGCAGTGTATTCAGCTGTGAGAACAGAAGTAGTCAGTCGTGGACAATTAGCCATCAGAGCAGAGGTACAGCTGCTCAACCTAGCAGTTTACAGTCTTCATTATTAGCTAAACACTTCCTCACTCAAGCTCACAATGTAAAATAAAATTAGTTAAACTTACTAAGAAAACTCATGGAGTAAACATATTAGTATATTTTATGAAGGTAGTAACTTTAATGATGAAAAAATGTGCTTATCAATGACTGTGATCTGGTATCTTTGCAGTATTGATAAACTTTAGTTCATACTTAGTTGTCACGTGGTTCTGTGGGTTTCACTGAGGTGTTGGATGGAAAATTTGACTTGTTTGGTTGTGGCTAACTGATACACATCTCTCATCAGTGCAAAAACAAACACTAAACTTCAACTGCAGGCTAAAGACAACAGTAACATCATTCACTAACTAAATGTGACAGAAAAGCTTTAGTACCAGATGTGTCTCTCAAAGAGAAACTCTCAAAGACAAACAAGTGAGACATGGTGAATTGTTAATATATTTTTTTAATTGTTGAATTTCTCTAGTAGTCTATTTTTTGCTTTTTTCATTTTCTAATGGTTTCAAAATTAATATTTCAGGTTTGTCTATTGGTCAGAATAATAAAAAGCCATTTCAGTATGTTAGCTTGGTCACCAGAAAATAATCACAGATATTTTCCAGATGTATTTATTTATTTTTTTTAAAATGTTGAGATGCAGAGGAAAGTAAACGTGATGCTGTCAGTAGGTTATTATCCTTTGTCAGGTGATCTTTCTTTTAATGTACTTGTACAAAGCATAACATTTTGCAAAACATTCATAGCATCACAATAAGCACTTTACCATGTGAACAGGGGGTTAAAGATTTTTAGTGTCTTGAACCACAACCTCATGAACATATGATGCAGACTTCCTTCTCAATCTGATGAACCAGCACTGAGCAAAGCAGGAAATAGTCATGACTCACATTTCAAGTCTCCTATCTAGTGGTTATACTGAGTATTACGGTTTGCTGACCTACTCCCTTGAAGGTTGTGGTGCGGCATAGCTCAAGCCTCTTATGTGTTAGGGGCTCTGTCATATTTGGCTTTGTTTGTCTCACACACACACACACACACACACACACACACACACCAAAATTGTATATTTGCTTGTGTATGCACCTCTATTTAGTCTTTCTTGTGCTGTGTATCATTTGAGTTTGCTTTGTTAGAGAAGCAGCAGTTGGAGACATAGAATGCTTGTTTACTTAAATTTTACACATACCCCCTTTTTTCTTGCATTTCTCTGCTTTCTTATCTTTCACCAATCCCCTGGAACAGACGGGGGTAACACTCTTTTATCCAGCATAACATACACTAGACAATAATACGAATAATAAAGTAGTCAATAAATAGTAATAAAAAAAAACCCATTAACAATAGGGCTTTTTCTGATCTTTATATTCAGAATACTTTTGCCTCCTTTGAACAGCTCTCATTGAAATTTGGCCTTCCAAAAAGTCACTTTTTTCACTACTTACAAATCCGGAGTTTTGTTAAAGAGAAATGATCTCAGTTCCCATCTAGACCTCCTTGTCATGACTTTGATAACCTCCTATCACCTCCCCCTTCATCACAGGGCCTGATTTCCTGTCTGTATGGGAGAATATGTTCCTTTGGCAACTTCTCAACCTTAGCTATTAAAAAGGCATGGGAGCAGGATTTGGGATGTGTGATTCAGGATGACTCTTGGGATAAAATTCTTTACCGGGTCCATGGCTCCTCACTATGTGCCAATCACGGGTTGATTCAATGTAAGATTTTGCACCGCATATACTGGACTAAAGCCAGATTAGCTCAAATGTACCCCAACCTTAGCCCTGATTGCGACCGTTGTCATCAAACACCTGCCTCTCTAATACATAGGTTTTGGTCATGTCCATCCCTCAAACAATACTGGATTAATATTTTTCTGACTTTATCAAAGATCATCCAGCTAACCCTCCAACCTGTGCCCTTAACTGCTTTGTTTGGGGTTCTTCCTGATACAGTTGTCTTGCCGACGCCCCAAGCGGATTTGGTAGCATTTCTCACCTTATTGACAAGACGCAGATTATTGTTATGTTGGAAGTCCACTTCTCCCCCATCCTGGGAAATTTGGATCAGAGACGCTTTGCATTTTAGCAAACTCGAAAAGATTAAATTTACCCTGCGTGGGTCTATGGCCAAATTTTTTAAGATCTGGCAACCCTTTTTTGACCATGTTCAGACTTTGCAGTCTCGCAACGCTCCCAATTAGCCAGCTCAGACTTTATTCCATTTTATTTCATCTTATGTTTAAGTATATGGACTCTATTGTGCCTGCGCCTTATGATGGTATCTACTTACCTACTTTATACATATTTCTTTTCTCTTACAGATTTGACCTATCTTTATAACTAAGCTGACCACTCATTATGGTTTTTTTTGTTGTTGTTTTTTTGTTTGTTTTGTTTGTTTTTTTGTGCCCATCTCCATTCAAATGACATATGTAAATGTTCCATCTTTTTTTGTGTGTGTGTGTCTGTGTGGGGGTGTGGGCTCTGAAACTCTCCACATCTCTCTGTACACTCAGGAACTGTTATCTTGTACTCCAGGGTTTACTATTCGTATTACTAGACTGGACCCTTTGTTTTTTCTTTTTCTATACCCACTGGTACTCCTATAACTATGAGGTGGGAGTGTATGTTTCATATTGTCTTATGTTCTTCAAAAGGAAAACGGCATATTGTCCAATTTCTCTTTTTCAAAAATGGATGCAGAAAATTTAATAAAAATATATATTTAAAAAAAAACAAACAAACAATAGGGCCCACAGAGAGTCTACGTTTTAAATCAGTTCCGTCAAAAATTTTGCATTTGGGTATGACACATAGTTGAAACACTCATGGAGTGATAAAGAGAAGCTAACAATTAACAGCTGATGAAGCCTGAAACTGGATTTTTACTTATCTGAGTAACTGCAGAGTAGATCCTGGGTTTATGGCATTACAAATATGGTTGACTTTTTACCGAGCCATATAGCCTTGGTAACGTAAAGGTAAACATAGCGATATACCCAGTAGGTCAATTTATAATGTGCTTTCAGTTCAGAAACACAAGCATGTCAGTTCTTCAGGGATCTGCTCTGCAGGCTGTCCGTTGCACTGAATGACACTGGGCCATGTATTAAAACCATTAAGTAGATGGCCCAGGGGTGACATATATTATATATGTAAATTTTTAAAAATTTAAGTTCTTTATTTTTAGTTTCTTAAGATTGTTCAATGAGGCCACTCCACTATCTTTTGGGGTAGTTGTTTAATACTGTAAAACTGATTATTATATTAATACAATAAGTATTATGTAATATACTGTAGCGGGCAAGGGCTGTTTGGGGTTTTGCTTGACAGCTGTGTTCTGTTGTTTTGAGCGGCAGTGTTATGTTGCCATGGTTACCATGTGACACTCTCTCTCTGTGACTGTGTGTTTTTCTGGTGAGAGAGCACCTTTTTTTTTGTTGTTGTTATGCTGTTGGGTTAGCTGCGGTGTTTACCTGTTGAATGCTAATAAATGGCTGTGCTCCCTGGCTAACTCTGCGGGAAGCAGAGTTAGCCACATTGAAGTCAGAAGTGGGATAGCTTACCCTCGCCGGAATGGAGAGAGAAATTCAGGCCCGCACCGCGGCAGTGGGCCGTCGCAATAGACTCTTGGACAATGCTTCGTGGGCTGCCTCAGTTGACCAATACACCGAGCCCCTCACAGCGAGCAGTGATGCCTACAACGCCAGTTAAGGTACCGAAATACAACAGGCTAACCCCGCTATAGCCCTACCTCTCACAAGTCCAGCTAGCCGCGAGGCATAGTGGCTGAAGTGACGAAGAGCCTGCTACGCAACTAGCGCTAGCATTGGAAGGAGATGCACTGCATCTCCTTCCAAGTGCCATGGTGAGCTTCAGGACCTCACCATGGCACTCGAGAGGCAATTTGGGCAGCAGCGCTCCACTGATTAGAGCAGGGAGCAGCTGACCAACCGGAGCCCTCGGCCGGGGGAGAGCCTGGGCACCTTTGCAGCTGATGTGTTGCTATATGCTCATCGTGGCTACCCGGGGTTCCCAGCAGCAGCCCAGAGACAGATAAGCCAGGCTTCAGGCAGCTGCCGCTCAGGCAACGGTGGCTCTGGATCATCTCTACTCACCTCAGCCCCAGTCTCTAAGCCCGACAAACCTCCCTCAACCGAGACAACCGAGGCTTTTGATGACTTGTGGCAGCACAGCAGCGTGGATCTCAACATTGACCAGCGCCAGCGGTTGAGGTGCCTCCTGGACGAGAACGTGAACATCTTTGCCACCAGTGACAAAGTCTGGGGGCTGGTCCAGCACACCATCGACACTGGCTCTCCTCAACCCATCCGTCTGCGCCGACACCGGCTGCCCCTCTCGAAACGGCAGGTCGTGGAGGAAAAGATCCGTGAGATGGCTGTGGCTGGGGTGATTGAGCCGTATAACAGCCCATCGGTGGTGCCCGTGGTCCTGGTGGGAAAGAAAGATGGTAACCCAAGGTTATGCGTGGATTTTCGACGTCTCAATGCAGTCACCAAGAAGGACATATCCGCTTCCGTGGAACGACGAGGCCCTGGATTACAGTACTGGCTCCAGCTGGTTCAGCTCCCTTGACCTACACAGCGGTTACTGGCAGGTGGAGCTAGCCCCCAAAGCAAGGCCTAAGACTGCATTCACCATTAGACAGGGGCTATGGCAGTTCAGGGTCATGCCATTCAGGCTCTACAATCCACCAGCGACGTTTGAGAGGCTGATCGAGAGGGGGCTAGTGAACATCTCTCGTAGTCTCTGCGTTGTGTACCTGGATGACCTGTTGGTGCACTGTGGCGACTTCGACATTGCACTGCCCCACCTGAGCCAGGTCTTCAGTGCCATCCGACAAGATGGGCTGCGGCTCAACCCTGCGAAGTGCCAGCTGTTGGCGAGAGAGACCACGTTCTTGGGCCTGTGATCAGCACTTAAGGTATCGCCACCAACCCCGCAAAGGTGGCTGTGGTCTGGGACTGGCCGACTCCCTCGAATGTCAAAGAACAGCGGATCTTCCTGGGCCTAGCCTCCTACTACCACCGGTTCAATAAGGGGTCCGCGACAATAGCCAGCCCTCTCTACTGCCTGACTGATAAGGGAGGGCCATTCGGCTGGGGTGATGCCTGCGCTGCGACTTTTGCACAGCTGAAGAAGGCCCTCACCAGAGCTCCTGTCCTGGCCTACCCCGACGCTCCGCAACCTTTAATTATGGACACTGATGCTAGGAGTCGGGGCGGTCTTTTCACAGCAGGATGAGGCTGGAGAATGAGTGGTGGTTAAACGCCAGGGAATAAAACAGGTTTTTAATAATGACTTAAAAACTGGCACTGATGTAGCCTGTCTAATATGAAGATTAGGGTTATTCCAAAGCATCGGCGCTGCAACAGAGAATGCTCGGTCTCCTCTAAGTTTCAGCCGTGAGTTTGGGACCGAAAACAGCAACTGCTCAGCTGACCGAAGGGAACGAGTGGGGACGTTTCAACAAGTCAGACAAATAAACAGGTGCCACACCATTTAGAGATTTAAAAACCAATAAAAGGACTTTAAAATGGGTCCTAAATTCAATTGGAAGCCAGTGTAGAGAGGCCAAAATTGGAGTGATGTGATCAAATTTCCTTCTGCCAGTTAAAAATCGTGCCGCAGCATTTTGCACTAATTGCAAGCGTGACAAAGTGCCCTTCCCAACACCTATTGAAAGAGAATTGCAATAATCTAAACATGAGGTAATAAAGGCATGAATAACACTTTCCAAGTCACGCTTGGAAAGAAAGGGCTTAACCTTCGATAAACGTCTGAGGTGATAGAATGCTGATTTTACCACCCCGTTTACATGGTCATCAAAGGTAAGTGCAGAATCAATTTTAACTCTGAGATTTGTGATTGAACTCTTTAGTTGGGAAGTCAAAGCTGCAAGATCAACATCTGGAGTATGAGAGAAACGATTTGGGCCAAAATAAAATCGCTTCTGTCTTCCGATCATTAAAATGTAAAAAGTTTTTTACCATCCATGCTTTGACATCAGTAAGGCAGTCAAGCAGAGGTCGACTTGGGAGACTATCAGTATGACTAAAACGTAAATAGAGCTGGCAGTCATCTGCATATAGATGGAATAGCACTTTATGTTTTCGGAAAATTGCGCCAAGAGGCAAAATGTACAGTGAAAACAATAACGGCCCAAGAATAGATCCCTGTGGCACACCCCAAAGCAGAGGATGAAGCCGACCCCAACTTAACACAAAAGGTCCTATTTAAGAGATAGGACTTTAACCACAAAAGTGCCGAACCAGAAATTCCCACACAATGCTGTAAGCAGGAGATCAACAAATCGTGATCCACTGTTTCAAATGCAGCGGTCATGTCCAACAAGATCAGCACTGCATATTTACCACGGTCTGTCGCTATCAGGATGTCATTCATAACTTTTATGAGGGCTGTCTCCGTACTGTGAAATGGCTTAAAGCCGGACTGAAAGATTTCTGACAAATTAGAGTCATTTAAGTAGTCCATCAACTGAGTATAAACAATCCTTTCCAGAATCTTACTAAGAAATGGAAGCTTAGAGATGGGTCTAACATTTGATATGACTGAACTGTCTAAGCCCGGTTTCTTAAGTAAAGGATGTATGACTGCATGCTTAAATTCCCTAGGTACCTGACCAGACAAAAGATTAGTATTAATAATGTTCAGAATGTGTGGTCCGATGATAGGAAATACCTTTTAAAGAATATGTGGAGGAACAACGTCATTTGGAGAACCACACGGTTTAGCATTCAACACAAGTTTCTCTAAATCACATAAAACAATTGGTAGAAAGGCAGAGAACAAACTTGAGCAAGAACCATGCATGGCTGGGTCAGCAATAGGTAGAGTCGGAGGTCTCAAACTAGCAACCTTGTCCACAAAATAATTGAGAAACTTATTGCACATAACCGCAGAAGAGTGCAAAAGAATATAGCCTTCTGGATAAAGTACATAATTTATAGTGTTATATAGAACACGAGGGTTGTGCGAGCTGGCAGCAATAAGTTGAGAAAAATAAGAGTGCTTGGCAGCCTTTACTGCTCTCTGATAGACTTTCCAGCTAGTCTTAAGAGCTTCCATTGAGACATACAGCCTATCTTTTTTCCACCGCCTTTCACATCTTCTACATTCTTTTCTAGCGGCTCTGGTAAAATCAGTTAGCCAAGGACTAGCCTTTGGCTTGCCTTGTCTGAATCTTAAAGGAGCGACAGCGTCAAGGCAGCAGACGTGTATGAAACTTTGAGAACTCGGATAAAAACTTCTTATTATACTTTGGGGGCCGATAAATAATCGCACACAACAGCGAACACGAGTGGCCAAATTCGCACAAACAGAGTTCAAAACTGGTGTGGCGTGTCGATGGGGATAGCTGCTTAAAGTCAAGATGTGTCTTAAAAACACGGAACACTAAAGAAGGCACCAGGGTTTTAATAGTTTTGCAATTTTCATTAGTTTTTATTTTTATTTCGTTTTGACTTCAGATTTTCAATTTTATATTAGTTTTAATTAGTTTTTACCAATTGTTTGCTAGTTTAGTTTAGTTTTTATTTTTTGGAAAATCCTTAGTTTCAGTTTAGTTTTGATTAGTTTCAGTTATAGTTTTAGTTGTGTTTGCAATAAAGTGTAACAAAATCCCAGTTTCATCATATCAGTCATTCTCTTCTGCTTATCCTTGGGTATGTTGCTATTCCAGCTACCATACCCTGCACCCTGGACAGGTCGCCTGTCTGTCGCAGGGCTAACACGCAGAGAAAGACAACTCACATTCCCACCTATGGGTTCTTTAAATAAATAAATAAAGGCAGATGAACAACCATTGATACCAGGCAACTATAAAATGTATATCTTGGCCCCAATGAGACTATTAACTCTTGCAGCACCGGGTGTTAAGGCAATTGACTCACACAGTTATGTAGATATCCCAGTCCTGTTGTCTCGGGATGCATCACGCTGCCTTGCCTGGGGTTAGCTTCTGTTTCTGGGGATGAGGGTTGGGCGTGCTCCCTTACCTTCTCCAGGTAAGCTAGGTTAGCCTTCTTGTGTGAGCTTTTCAAGTGCACTTTAAGGTTTGTGGGATTTTTTTCCTTTTAGAAATGTCCCTCATAATTTGTCTCTTTCCACTACAAAACACTTGCTTTATCCAAAACACAGTCATATTCAAAGTAATCCCAAATTGGAAGCTGGTGCTTTCTCCAGACTTTTCCTGACATGATTCTGCGCGTGGACGGAGCAGCGACACAGACGACTCGACTAACGTACTGCCACCTGCTGGCATAATGAGACACAGCAAGAAAAAAACCTGGAAACTAAACTTCATTTTCACCCTTGACTATTGTATGACACGCACACATCAACGAAAACTAAACGCATTTTTGCTATAAATTCAGTTAATTTTAGTTAGTTTTGTGAACACTCATTACAGTTTTAGTTAGTTTTCCTTTTTTTGTTTTTATTTTTATTTCCGTTAACGAAAATGTTTTTTCACTTCTAGTTTTCGTTATTTCGTTAGTTTTCGTTAACGATAATAACCTTGGAAGGCACAGCCAGCCGGCAATAATTCAGAAAAGCAACTTAACTCACCGGGTGGAATCCAAGTTTCAGTCAAGCAAAGAAAATCCAGCGCATGGGAAGAGAAAAAAATTTCCTTCAAAATGAATGTCTTATTTACCACCGATCTGGTGTTAATTAAACCCAACCTGAGAGGAATTGGCTCGGGAGCTTCCGAGGTGGTAACAATCAGATCCACAGGTCGGACGTTTGTTCGTTCGTCGTAAAAAATGACGTAAAAAATGAAAAATTAATATTTGCAAAATATCTGCATGTGAACGGAGAGGTAAGTGACAGAAGTGACGGACAAGGTAAGCAACTCATGTTGTAACTGACGTCAGATGCCGCTTGGCGGCTTGGGCGCCGTGAGGTCGCCAGCCGGGAGACCACGTCCTATTGTGGCCAAATTCGGCCACTTCAAACAAAAGGAACAGGTGAAAAGCCACGGCAGGGAATTAAAAGGAACGGACTTCAGCGTGAACGACCAGGGTCCTCTTCCCGATCCGACGCGGCCTTATCCACAAGGGCTCCCGCGCTGTCATCGCTGTGGACCGGCTGTACGTGGACGGACACAACCCCAACATCACTCCATGGGTGTATTAACTTCACACCAGATAAGAATCCGCTACACCCTTTCCCTATCCACTCACACTAACTTGCATTAACATCTGTTTAACTTACCAGTATCAAATCACATCTTAAGTGTGATATCACAGCAGAATTAACACCGTCACTCTCCGTCAACGGTTTGATTGGAATGTTTCTGTTCTTTTTAGTTTTTTTTTGTTATCTTTTTTTTTTCTCTCTTTTCCCCCCCTCTTGTTTTTATGCTGCTCACCCTTGTCCTTGGTTTCTTTCTTTATTTCTTTCAGTGCTTCAATCGCCTACTTCCAGAATCATCCACAAACAACATCCTTTACTTCGACTCATACGCACAGCACGATCACGCACAATCATGCGCTCAACGGTAGCACATTTACATCAGTCAGACAGCACACACAGACCTATGGGATACACACACTTAAGCCAAGCGTACTCATATTAGTAAATATGCACACACATATTCAGACTCAGGGAGCATCTCGCCACACATTTTTTCTCTTTCTCCTTCTCTTTATTTATGAACAAGTGATGTATTCTCTCCACCTGTCTAAGCAACACACACAGCATACACCCCTGGTTATACACAGACATCTATGGGTGCACTAAGACTCGTTACATGGAATGTAAATGGAGCTGGCTTCAGAGAAAAGAGGTTAAAAATATTTAACCAACTCAAAAAACTACAGGCAGATGTTGTCCTTTTACAAGAGACCCACAGACCTCTTAGAGGTTCGAATGAACTTAAAACACCTGAGTTTCCTAATGTGTTCTCAGCTTGTTATAATTCTAGACAAAGGGGAGTAGCAATTTTAATATATAAAAATAATATAATTTCACAGTACTCGATACAGTTATAGATCCAGAGGGCAGATTCTTAATCGTTAAACTATCTATACTTGATAAAAAAGCTATGTATTGTAAGTGTATATGGTCCAAATGTTGATGATCCCTCATTCTTTCACGTTTTTTTTCAGTGCACTCTCTGAACACTTAGATGGCACACTTGTTCTTGGAGACGACCTAAACCTTGGACTAAATGAAGAAATGGAAGAGTTCAAGGTGGCTCGCACACGGGAAGCCCTACAGTACAGAGATTCTAAAGACTGCAAGGTGGCATCAGCAGGTATTGAGGTAAGGACAGGAAGAAAGTGGAAGGCTGAGAAGGCAGTTGAGGTGGCGGAGTCATGCCTAAGGCAGAAAACACTGGTGGGGGTCTTAGCAACAGGGGGAGCAGGCTTGTGCCCTGCAGGTCAGCAGGGCACAGGGAAAGGAGAGACACCAGCTACTCCTGGAAGAGTTCTGAGCAGGTGTGGAGGAGGAGCAAGTAAGTAGAGCTGTAGGCCTTAAGCAGCAGGGAGCATGGACAAGGTGGGAGAGCACCTTGCAGCGCAAGGTCACCTGGGCAAACGTCATGCAGGCAGACTTCCACCGAATCCGATTCCTAGTGCAGGCAGTATACAACACTCTGCCAAGCCCAGCAAACCTCCATCCGTGGGGGAAGAGCGAGACACCTGTCTGTCCCCTGTGCTCTGGAAGAGGGACCCTAGAACACCTCCTTAGCAGCTGCCCAAGGGCCCTGGCCGATGGTCGGTATCGTTGGCGGCACAACGAGGTGCTCAGAGTAGTTCATCATCATGCTCCGAGGAAGGCAATCTAGTGCAGGAACTAGTGCAGGAGTGCAGGGGAAGGGGCTGGAAGACTTTCTATGAGCCCATAGAAGTGGGTTGAAGGGGTTTGCAGGACGATCACTCTGCAAAGTCCTAGGCCGGCTGGGCGTAGCTGGGGTAGCCAAGAAGAGGGCCATCCAGGCTGTGAGTGAAGCGGCAGAGAAAGCCACAAGGTGGCTGTGGATCAAGAGGGCTGATCCGTGGGTAGCTACTGGTACACAAGTCGGGGCCTGATCACCCCCGGCTGGGTCGCCTGGGTGAGGGTGTATGATGTTGTGAGACCCGAAACACCTGATGACCCCAGGATACATCACTGAAGATGCGTACCAGTGCATCCAGGAGATGTGTCTTTTATAGATAGGCTCAATACAGCAGGAACTCAGCATAATTGGCAATCCATAAATATAATCAAACAGTATATGAGCGACTTTGGTCTTTGCGATGCATGGCGCTCCCTTCACCCCAGCAGTAAGGAATATACTTTTTTTTCACTCCTCCTGGATTATTTTTTGGTCAGCAGCTCACTGCTGAGGGATATTTCAGACACTGAGATTCACCCTGTAGCTGTCAGCGATCATGCTCCTGTATCTTTAACACTAAAGATACAGGGGCGATCGTGGCTCAAGAGTTGGGAGTTCGCCTTGTAATCGGAAGGTTACCGGTTCGAGCCCCGGCTCGGACAGTCTCGGTCGTTGTGTCCTTGGGCAAGACACTTCACCCGTTGCCTACTGGTGGCGGTCAGAGGGCCCGGTGGCGCCAGTGTTCGGCAGCCTCGCCTCTGTCAGTGCGCCCCAGGGTGGCTGTGGCTACAACGTAGCTTGCCATCACCAGTGTGTGAATGTGTGTGTGAATGGGTGAATGACTGGATATGTAAAGCGCTTTGGGGTCCTTAGGGACCAGAAAAGCGCTATATAAATACAGACCATTTTAATGCACAAGAATAATACTACGCCAAGTGATATTTATATTTATTAAATATTTTAAAAAGGAGGGGACTATATGTGCTGTTCAAGATTCATCTGGGAACACAGTATATGACCCGAAACAAATAAACAACATTTTCAGGGATTTCTATAAAACGTTGTATTCACCACAAATAAACCCATCTAAAAAGGAAATTGATCAGTTCTAACTCTTCCAAAATTATTAGACACTCAAGCAATGGCATTGGATTCGCCACTGACATCAGGTGAATTCCAGGAAGCCCTGATAAGTATGCCCAATAATAAAGCTCCCAGTCCAGACGGCTTTCCTGCAGAATTCTACAAAGAATTCTGGACGATTCTAGCACCAGTTTTTTACAGAACGTTGTTGGAAATCAAAGAAAAGGGCAGACTTCCATCAAATATGAATTCTGCAAACATTAATCTCCTGCTAAAACCAGGCAAAGACCCTGTATATCCCTCAAGCTATCGTCCAATATCC
This sequence comes from Oreochromis mossambicus, assembly GCA_922035795.1. NCBI lineage: Eukaryota > Metazoa > Chordata > Actinopteri > Cichliformes > Cichlidae > Oreochromis > Oreochromis mossambicus. The sequence continues at coordinate 19,389 of CAKLIZ010000666.1, forward strand.
CTTATAAAAGTAGACCTTAAAATAATCTGCAAAGCTCTCTTGAAGAGACTAGAGAAAATAACCCCCCTCTTAATTCATCCTGACCAAACTGGTTTCATAAAAGGTAGGCACTCATCAACAAATACATGCAGATTACTTAATTTGATAGACTACTCATACAGTAAAAACATCGAAACTACAATATTTTCTTTAGATGCAGAAAAAGCATTTGACAGAGTTAACTGGAAATTTCTATTTGCAACTTTACACAAATTTGGTTTTGGATCCTGTTTCATTAACTGGTTAAAAATATTATATAATTTCCCAACAGCTTGTGTCAAAACAAATGACCAGACATCCTCCAGCTTCTGTCTCCTGAGGGGCACCAGGCAGGGATGCCCACTCTCCCCTTCACTGTTTGCAATTTTTATCGAACCACTAGCAGCAGCAATTAGACACAATTCAGTAATTAAGGGCATAAAATAGAATAGAATAGAATAGAATTCAACTTTATTGTCATTGCACATGTCACAGGTACAGGGCAACGAAATGCAAGAACATGGAACATAAAAAAAACATAAAATCAGCCTTTATGCGGATGATGTGCTACTTTTTCTCCAAAATTCACAAACCAATATCTCTGGGGTGATTGAATTGATAAACTCTTTTGAAAGAATGTCAGATGACTCAATTAACTGGTCAAAATCTACTGTCCTTCCGATTAATTGATCCTTCCATAATTCTTCTGCTACACCACTGCAATTGGGAAATATAAAATATTTAGGTATTAATGTTTCTCCCAAGCTTGCAGATCTAACTAAATTAAACCATATCCCACTTTTAAAAAAAGTAGAAGGTGATCCAGCTAGGTGGAAATGTCTACCCATATCACTCATGGGAAGGGTTGCCGCTATAAAAATGATGGTCTTACCAAAAATAAATTATTTATTCTCAATGATCCCGACTAAACCGCCACAAGATCGGTTCAGATCTCTAGATTCATACATGTCCAAGTTCCTTTGGAAAATCATCCCTGTTGGACAACATCTCCCACCCCATGCAATAGACTCTGACAGCACTGTGCAGCTCCTTCAGTGGGAGACTGCAGCACCCACGGTGTGGGACGGAGATATTTCGCAGGTCTTTCCTCCCCACTGCTGTCAGACTCCACAACAAAGACTTTTGCAGCTGATCAAACACACAAACCCACACATGTGCAATAAGACTGCTATATGTGCAATTCTTGTGCAATTCTTCTTCTCACAAAGTGTAGTTTTGTATTTTCTTACTCAGTTGTATATAGCATTTGTATTTCTATTTTGTTCTATTGTATATATTATTCTATTCTATTTTATTCTATTGTATATAGTATAGTATTTTATTTTATTGCATTCCAGTGTTTTCTAATTTCTCCTACATAACTTTGCACTTTTGCTGTAACAAAACAAATTTCCCACCTGTGGGAAATATAAAGGTCATCTTATCTTATCTTAAAAACAAACCTCCACGTATAAGCTTAAAAAAACTACAAAAGACCAAGGATAAAGGAGGATTACAACTACCTAACTTTCAGCACTACTTCTTAACCAACAGGCTTCAGTTTATCTCAGGATGACTAAAACATACCCTCTTAGATGAACCTTGGCTAGATGTAGAACAAGTACTTGGCAATAATCTAGAGATTTCAGATCTACCATTTATCAGCTCAAACATCCAACGACATGAAAGCTTCAAAAGCATCAGCATCAGCTCTTCTCTGACAGCATGGTGGGAGTTTCTAAAATTGACAGAGTCAATTGACAGGTGGGGGGGTCATAGTTTAGTCCCACCTTCGCTGTTGTGATTGGTGTGGGGGTAGGGACAGGCTTAGGGCGTCGGGGGATTCCCCTGGAGCATTTTCCTTGGAGGGCTCAACCCGGGGTAGCGGTCATGGCCTATTAACGGCTCTGTTGGCTCTTAGGTGATGGTTTCCTCGTGGCTGCGTGCAGCGGGGCTAGGGGAGGGTCTGTGCTGACGGACGTGGGTTACTGACCTGGTAGCCTGGCCAGGGTGGGTCCGGGACGGGCGTGGGGTTGTGGGGGTGCTCCGTCTCCGGGCTGGGGCCCTGGCTGGGCCTCGGGGGCTTGGGTCCTGGTTGGTGTGTTGCCAGGGTTGTGGGCGGGTGGGTGTATAGGGGCCCAGCGCTGGCGCAGGGTTCCGCCATTGCATCAAGCCACCGGGGGGGCTCTTCGACTGGTGGGGGAGGTTGTTAGATCTTGCAGGAGCTCTCCTCTCTTCAGGAACTCCCTCTGCAGGAGGGGGAGATACAGGAGAGGTGGAGGAAGATCTCAGCCTGGGCGTCTATTGTCTTGTGTAGTCTGGAAGATGAGTGGATGACGGGGTGGGTGCAGTTTTCTCTGTGGTGGGGTCAGGTGGGCAGTCCCGGGCTCTGTGGGGCTAGGCGGCGCTGCTGTACTGGGCCCCGGTCCGGATGGGCCTGGGCCCCCTTTCCCTGGCGGGTTGCAGAGTATAGGGGGGCCTACTGGGGTCAGTGGGGGAGCTGGCACCAGGGAGGGGTCACTTGCCCCCCCCTTCCTTCCCTCCCCATCTCCATCTGCCTCCCTCTTCCCGCTCCACCACAATCACCCACACATGCAGGGCCTTGGAGTAAAGGTGTGTCACCAGGGTGCAGGGTAGGCACCCCCCCCCACACACAAACACACACGTTTCTTGTCCACGTGGCTGAGGGTGGTGTGCAGGACGTGGGCGATGGCGTCCTCAGTGGATCTGTTGGGTTGGTAGACGAACTGGAGCGGATCTGTGGTGTCTGGGATGGAGGAGGAGATGATGTTCTTCAGCAGCCTCTCAAACACCTTCATTACTACCGAGGTCAGCGCAACTGGCCGGTAATCGTTCAGGGATGAGGGTTTGCTGTTCTTGGGCACAGGGATGATGGTGGATCTTTTGAAGCATGTGGGGACCACAGACTTCGCCAGGGACTCGTTGAAGATGTAAGTGAACACACCTGCTAGCTGGTCAGCACAGCAGCGCAGCAGACGGCCCGTGATGCCATCTGGCCCCGCCGCTTTCCTTGTGTTCACTCTCCTCAATGTCGCTCGGACGTCATGCTCCGCGAAGCTGGTCACCGGTCTCTCGCTGATGACATCACTGTCCTCGGTAGTCAGGCGGTAGATGGCATTAGCCGCCTGGCTAACCTCGAAACGGGCGTAGAACTGGTTCAGCTCATTGGTGAATGCAGAGTCGGCATTGATCGGCGCAGTGTCCCTGGGTTTGTAGTCCGTAATGGTGCGTAGTCCGTGCCACATACTCCGTGTGTTGCCCTGGTGGAAGCGGGACTCCACACGCTCCCGGTACCGGCGTTTGGCATCTCTCACCGCGCGCCACACGCCATATGAGGCTGCTTTGTAGGCGCTCATATCGCCAGTGGCGAGACCCGCGTTGTAGGTGGCGGTCCTGGCGTTTACTGCAGCGCGGATCGATCTGTCCATCCACGGTTTCTGGTTTGGGAATGTGGTGACTCTCGCAGTGGGGATAATCTCCTCCCCTAGCATATTGACGAAGCATACTGCTACTTCCGTAAACTCGTTGATGTCGACTGCGCATGCTCTGAACATGTCCCAGTCGACGTCATTGAGTGCGTACTGTAGCGTAGCTTCTGATTGAGCAGACCACCGTTTCACCTCCCTCGTGGTTACTTCTTCCCTCCCTATGTTTTGTTTATACTGGGGAATGATGGCGTTGTGGTCAGACTTCCCAAAAGCCGGGTGTGAGACAGCTTTGTAGCCCTGCTTGTATGGCGTGTAGCAGTGATCCAAAATTCAATCCCCCCTCGTTGGACACGAGACATGCTGGTAAAAGTTTGGCATGACTTGGCTGAGGTTCACTTTATTAAAGTCTCCTGTTACAATGAGGGCTGCGCCCAGGTCCTTGTTTTGAAGCGAACTCAGCACATCATGTAGTTCGGACAAAGCCATACCTGTGTCCGCTTGGGGTGGGATGTAGACCGCCGTGGCGATGACCGAGGTGAACTCATGGGGCAGATAGAAAGGGCGGCACTTAATGCTCAGGAATTCCAGATGTGGCGAGCAGCTGCTGGAAAGAGTAGAAATGCTCCTGGCATCACACCACTTTCTGTTTACCATGAAGCACACTCCTCCACCTTTGGTTTTGTTCGACTCTGCCGTTCTGTCCGCGCGGAGCACAAAGAATGAATCCGACGGAGTTACGGCCTGGTCCGGCACGGTGGGGGTCAGCCATGTCTCCGTGAAGCACAGAATGTTGCAGTCCCTCATGTCACGTTGGAAGGTGACTCTTGCTCTTAGGTCATCGAGCTTGTTCTCCATGGATTGTACGTTAGCCAGTAGGATACTGGGCAGTGGAGCGCGATGCGCCTGCTGTCTCAGTCTGTTCCTAATGCCAGCGCGTTTCCCCTGGTGCTTCGTTGTTCTACGCCTCGGATGAGCGGCCCGTCTTTTGTTGTTCTCCGCGCCGCGTAGAATCTCTGGCGGCCAGGATGGGTTGGGTTTAAAAGTGTCCAAGATTAGATGTGCAACCTTGTCACCGATGTTTACAAGTGATCTGCCGTCGTATACTATAAGACTAGAGGATTTTGGAATGTAAACCAGTGCAAAAAATAAGTAAAAAACAAGAAAAGTGGATAGTCGGAGCGGAGCGGTCAGGAAAGCGTCTGGACGTGGCCGCGCCATGTTGAATCAAAAAAAATATAACACCACCTGGGTCTGAGTGCAGTTTCCCCCTCCAGGGGCAGGGGTACCTAGACCCGGGGCTTAGAGTACGCTTGGGGAGTGTGATTGTGTGTACAGAGTCTCTTTATGTCTGTCTCCATGTTGGTTGAGTGTGGAATAATTGCTTATGAGAGCATGAGGGTGGGAATGGATGTTTGTATCTGTGTGTGCCTGTATGTCTGTGTCTATATGTCAGTTCGGGTATCAGACACCACCTCTCTGGGGACATCTCAGGCTACACACCGGCTCACTCCTTGGTGGCTGCTTGTCGGGGCCTGGAGCCTGGGGCTCGCTCGGGCCACTTCTGGATTGGGCTGCCCTCGGCCTCTTGGCCTGGGGCTCGGTCACTCTGGCACAGCTGGCTGCCGGCGGAGCTCCCGGGCACGTCACTGCAACCCCCCCTGGCTTATGCTCTGCGGCTGCTGAGTGACCCCTCATCTGGGACTCCCCTCAGCTCTTTCTGGGATAGTGGCGCGGCTGCCCCTCTGGGGTCTTCCTTGGTCTCTTGTGTTCTGAGGGCCTCTGGATCAGAATCAGAATCGTGTTTATTGGCCATGTATATGTGCAGACAAATACAAGTAATTTGGTTCCGGTAGATGGTGGCTCTCAAGCACAGCAATGTAAATCTCTCTCTCACACACACACACACACACACACACACAGAGCTGTATAAACCAACTATAAATAACTAATCTAAACTTATATACATAAAATACAGAAATGAAATGAGGTGGAATGAATACTACAGAATGTACATAAGGTGCAGTTGCAGTCTGGCAGTGGGAGCAGTGTGACAGGTCAACTGTTTAGAAGGGAGATGGCGAGGGGAAAGAAACTGTTCCTGTGTCGGGTGGTCCTGCTCTGGAGGCTTCTGTACCGTCTGCCAGAGGGCAGCAGATGAAAAAGTCTGTGTCCAGGGTGTGAGGGGTCTGTAATGATTTTCCCTGCCCGTTTCCTGGTTCTTGAGAGGTACAAATCCTGGATGGAGGGCAGAGGGTGCCGATGATCCTTTCTGCTGCCCGTACAGTCCGCTTCAGTCTGCTCCTGTCCTTTTTAGTGGCTGCACCATACCAGACTGTGATGGAGGAGCACAGGACAGACTCAATGACCGCAGTGTAGAACTGGATTAGCAGCTCCTGTGGAAGACTGTACTTCCCCAGTTGTCTCAGGAAGTACATCCTCTGCTGGGTCTTTTTGAGGACCTGGGAGATGGTGGTACCCAGGAACTTGAAGATCTCCACAGTCGACACAGGGCTGTCTGATATGGTAAGGGGGAGCAGTGTTGAGGGATGTCTCCTGAAGTCCACTGTCATCTCTACGGTTTTAAGAGTGTTCAGCTCCAGATTGTGCTGAGTACCAGCCGCTCTACTTCCTGCCGGTATGCAGACTCATTACCATCCTGAATGAGGCCAATGACGGTGGTGTCATCTGCAAACTTTAGGAGTTTAACAGCTGAGTTCTTGGAGGTGCAGTCATTGGTGTGGAGAGAGAACAGTAGTGGTGAGAGGACACATCCTTGAGGGGCACCAATACTGAGGGACTGAGTTTCAGAGGTGATCTCCCTCAGCCTCACTTGTTGCTTTCTGTCTGTCAGGAAGCTGGTGATCCACTGACAGGTAGCTGGTGACACGCTGAGCTGGGAGAGTTTGGAAGAGAGAAGTCCAGGCACGATGGTGTTAAAAGCCGAACTAAAGTCCACAAACAGGATCCTGGTGTAAGTTCCCGGGCGGTCGAGGTGTTGCAGGATGTAATGCAGCCCCATATTCACTGCATCATCCACCGACATCATCCTCTTTGGCTCTCAGCGAAGGCGGTCGCACTTTTCCTCCTCTCCTCCTTTCCCCTATCTTCCCTGCTTAGCTGCTTATGTCCTTGTCTTGTCTCGTGTTTTTTTTTCTATCACTTCCCTGGAACACTCTCTCACAGTCTGTGTCTAAAAACCTAAAGAGAACTATGGATTTGATCAACTGGTCTCTGGATGCTATTGACACCCTCTTCTCAACGAGAAGTCTGGGCTCGGGAGAGCCCGAGTGCCCTGGAGGGACCTTCCCTGCCGGATACGCGATGGACGGGTGGCAGAATTGGAGGATCGTGTGCCTGGCGGGACTGTCGATCGAGGACGCTGAAGATATCTACCTATTCGGAACCATGATAACAGGGTTCTTGCTGATCGGAGCTGGCTTGGCCCTGGCTTATCAGAGAATTAAGAAAGCGGAACCGGCTGTCCAAACCGCCACAAAGCTGCCCGCTGAGATTGAATTGACGGGACGAGGTGCGGGTTTTCAGAAAGGGCTCACAGACGGGGACGTGGTCAAGAGCTTGGAGGCAATTGCGGCTGCAGTGAATACTCAGAATAACATCTCTGAGCGGATATTGGGACACATCAGGGAAGAATCCGTTCAAATCAACAACTATGGGCGGAAGTTGGAATACATCACGGATCAGTTGGCTGCGGTCGCGAGGTCTCAGAATCTGATCTGTGAGCAAAAGAGTGACAAGATCACGGAATTGAAGGTAAATAACATCATGGAAAAACTCACAGCTATCCAACGGGTGAGGGACCAGTGTCGGAGTGCTAAAAGAAACAGCTCGAAATTCTCATGAGTTGTTGGAAGACAATCGCAATCATAATGTGACTACCCTCCGGCACCAGCTGCAGGCTCAAGGCTGGAGCCAATCAAAACAATCCCTGATAACGACTATGTTGAGACTGTTCCTTCCCATCCCATGCAAGGCCACCTGGGTTGGCTGGTAGACTGTTTACTTAGCCTGGCAGGGCGAAGGACACTGTCTCCGCTGAACTATGGACACGCACACACATACATTTACACTGATAAGCATACACTGATCCCCCTCCCTTTCCAAACGCCTTCGATGCTTGTTTCCTGCGGGGGAACACGGCGGGTCTATGTGCCGCGCTGGAATGATAGCGCTGTGCAGGGCGGCTGCTGTGTTCGCTTCGGATGACTCCTCACCCCCCACCCATCACCGTGGCTTGTCATGTCCTTCATAATGTTGTGCTGTGGACATTCATGTGCTTTTTTGTGCAGAGGAGTTTTTTTGTTTCCTGTTCTCATGCTGTCCTACCATGGAAGCACAGCATGAGTAGGGGTCTCTTTTTTTCCTCTTGTACTTTCCCATTGTAATGTACATTTCAATGTTTTTTCTCTAATGCTACCAATCTCCGACCTGTATCCCCATGTAATGTCTGTGTTGTATGTGTAAGGTTGGGGGGGGGGGGTCCCATTTCACTGCAGGGCAACCTGCATGTGACGAATAAAGCTTTGATTGATTGATTGATTGATTGATTGACCTGTTTGCCCGGTAGGCAAACTGCAGAGGGTCCAGCTTGTGGCCTGTAATGTCCTTCAGATGGGCTAACACCAGTCGTTCGAAGGATTTCATGACCACAGACGTCAAGGTTACAGGTCTGTAGTCATTCAGTCCTGTGATGGTGGGTTTCTTGGGAACAGGGATGATGGTGGAGTGTTTGAAGCAGAATGGAACTTCACACAGCTCCAGGGATCTGTTGAAGATGCGCATAAAGATGGAAGCCAGCTGTTCACCACAGGTCTTGAGGCATGTCTGGAGTTTTGATCTCCTCCATACCTGCTTCATGCCCTGGTGGACGGGGCTGTGGCTCCCCACACCCTCTAGCAGATCATTACATGTAGGAACCTTTTAAAAACAAGTGTGCTCATGCTCAGAGGTGTACACACGGGTGCTCACACACACAAACTACACCCTTTTTGGCTCCTACCTTAAAGCACACTGTGGGCTGTCAATCTTACATGCTGCACAATAATGTTTAACATTTAGCATTTACTGTTATATTCCCATAGATCATCGTAATGATGTTGTTTATTCTATTGCACTTTTTTCTTCTTTCTTTCTCAACAGGTGATCCAGGTGATTGATATATGTATTTTTTTGTCTGCTTATTTTGTTGTTTTTTGTTTTTTGCCCTTTATCCCCGTCCCTCTTCTCCGCTGTTTTTTTTTCCCTCTTTCTTTTCCCCAGTCAAGTCTTTCCCGTATCTAGCAAGTGAAAAGAAAAAATAAAATAAACAATAAAAGGTAAAAAAGAAAAAAAGAAAAAAAGGTAATGAATTCTGTAAAGCCTTTCAAAACAAAATTACTACTCTCATGCTTAGGATGGTAAATGACTCCGTTAAAAATAAAAGGTTACCAACTTCACTTTATGATGCAAATATCTACTTGCTTCATAAAACTATAAAGAAGGAAGGTGACCCAGCAAATTATAGCTCTATTAAATTGTGATCATAAAATTCTTTGTTACGACCGGGCGGCCAGACACAGGTAAGTGGACTCAAATGCAGACAACACATGGAGGCTCGGAGGTAAAGTGAAACAAACAATTTATTTGACACGGAAATGGCACACCATCAAGGAGGAAAAGAAACTAAAATGCAATAAGTGAACTGAAGGCGAGAGGGAAAAACCGACCTCTGAACATTGGCTACCTACTAACATAAAGTTTCTGATTACGGTCCTAAGAATCAGTAGCAACAAACACACTGTGATTAGCAAGAGTTAGCAGAAAAGGCTGTTACTAGAAATGCTGAGAAAGTAAACAGGTTTTGGTTTGACCATCTTCAGAATAATTGTTAAGCAGTAAACAAGAATCACACTGCGTGTGCAGCAGCAAGGTCCAAAGGAAATAGTCTCTTAATCGGGCTGGGCACGTTATTTGGGATTTCCTGGTGCAGGCATAGAAGGTACAGGGTTTCTCTGAGTCATTGTCTGGGTTGGCGGCGAGGTTAGGAGGGGGTTAGTGGTCCGGGTGAGGCTAAACCAGCTCGTGTACACTCACTGTGAAGTGTTGGGCAGGGAGGCAGGCAGGTGAATAGCGCCGAGAATAGTAAGCAGGCCAGCGACGGAGAGTTGAGGGGTTACAGGCAGCAAGATCCAATCCACTGTGAAGGTGGGTTAGCTGACGTTCCGGCGAGGAATGTTTGAGAACGCTGGTCTTAAGAGCCTCCCAGCAAATTACACACAGGTGCCACAAACGAGGGGTGTGGTGACTCTGCCAAGTGATGGATTTACTGGCATGCAGGAAAGGCCAGCACTCACCCGGACCATGACAGTCTTAGCTACAAGATTAAACAAACACATTTCAAAAATTATACACCACAACCAAGAGGATTTATTCCTGGTAGATGGTCATTTATTAACATTTGTTTATTATTAAACACAGTTTATTCAAGTTAAGGAAAAGAGGCAAAAATAGCTGTGCTCTCTCTGGACGCCCAAAAAGCGTTTGATCAGATTGAATGGTCTTATAAATTTGAGACTCTTAAACAATTTGGTTTTGGGGAATATTTTAGGGATTGGATTAAAATGATTTATCTGTGT
>CAKLIZ010000666.1:69487-118413 GCA_922035795.1 Oreochromis mossambicus
GTCAAGTACCCACAGTCAGTGATGGTCTGGGGTGCCATGTCAGCTGCCGGTGTTGGTCCACTGTGTTTTATCAAGGGCAGGGTCAATGCAGCTAGCTATCAGGAGATTTTGGAGCACTTCATGCTTTTTTCAGCACGACCTGGCACCTGCTCACAGTGCCAAAGCCACTGGTAAATGGTTTACTGACCATGGTATTACTGTGCTCAATTGGCCTGCCAACTCTCCTGACCTGAACCCCATAGACAATCTGTGGGATATTGTGAAGAGAAAGTTGAGAGACGCAAGACCCAACACTCTGGCTGAGCTTATGGCCGCTATCGAAGCATCCTGGGCCTCCATAACACCTCAGCAGTGCCACAGGCTGATTTCCTCCATGCCACGCCGCATTGAAGCAGTCATTTCTGCAAAAGGATTCCCGACCAAGTATTGAGTGCATAACTGAACATAATTATTTGAAGGTTGACTTTTTTTGTATTAAAAACACTTTTCTTTTATTGGTCGGATGAAATATGCTAATTTTTTGAGACAGGAATTTGGGGTTTTCATGAGTTATGTATGCCAAAATCATCAATATTAAAACAATGAAAGGCTTGAACTACTTCAACTGTGTGTAATAAATCTAAAATATATGACAGTCTAATGTTTATCAGTACATTACAGGAAATAATGAACTTTATCACAATATGCTAATTTTTTGAGAAGGCCCTGTATAGACAACACTGTCACCTTGAGGTTAAACTGGAACATTGCTCTCAATAATTAAACCGTCATCGTCAATCCAACCACCAAAAAGCCACTTGAGGGAATTTGAAGTCATTTCCAACTCGTTGTGATGAACAAACTGAGGTCCGCCATGGCCAGTACTTTTAACACTTTATTTATTATCTATTATCTATATCTTAAAAGTAGCAACAAAAACAGAGTGAAAAAACACATGACATGACCATCAAAACCAACAACCATACAGTTGTAAAACTGTGTAGCTTCCTCTAATAACCTACATCTCTGCCCCTAATGCCACACATCCCTTGTGTGGTGGAAAAATACCACCACACAAGGGATGTACAATTTAAAGAATTGTAGGAGGAAGTGTTTCTTTCCCCCCAGGGAATATCTGATTTGTGACCTTGAATTGCAAAGTATTTCAACACAATGGAGTCACAAACACTGTCTTCCACATATCTTTTCAAATCAGCTGTTATTCATCAGGAGAGATGGGTAGTACGCAGCCACAGTAAAGTGAAATTCACAGAGAAACTCCCAGATTCTTCTACTGACATGACCTCTGCAACACACCTGCACCAGGGCAAACCTCCGGCTGCCCCAATCCTGCTAAACATGTGACAATAGAGCAACAGGACCACCAAGTCTTTGATTTTCTGCTGTGTTTTAATTGCTTCTATTTGAAAGAGTGAGTGTAAACACAACAAACTTTTATTTTATGTGCTGGAATGTGCAGAAAATAAGTTTAAATGTTCTTCCAGTCAGAGAATGTTGCATATAATTACATTTTTGCTCAATGCATAAAGTTAAAAGATTAAAACTAATAAAAATAGTTTTAAATACATACTTATTTCATTTGATTAGTTTTTATATGATGGATTATGCAGAAAAAGTAGAATTGGGCTGAAAGATCTATTGCTTTATCACCTACTCAGGCTATAAATCGTGTTTTAAAAAGTAACTAAGTAACTAATTACTTTTGAAAATAAATAATCAGTAAAGTAACAGGATTACTTTTTTAGGAAGTACTCAGTAATTAGCTACTGATTACTTTTTTCAAGTCACTTGACCAACACTGTTCACCAGCCATGTTTTCTGTTACACATTGCTGATGTTATGGGACATTTTAGTTAACCCTCACATTTGGATGTAGGTGATTAGAACCTTACAGTATGAGTTTTTGTATAACCTTTGCATGCTTAGATGAAATATGTGTATATGTCAGAATGACCTTGTGAAAAACTCCTTAGCTAGGCCTAACAATGTTTCACTATGTCATCTGCTCTTTTGCTCAGAAGGATGAAACATAGGAGGGGCAGTGCCAGGTGCTGACCTGGGAAAAGATAGTGGAAATCTTTGTTCAGCAACAACCCAGGTTGGACAAAGAACTGTTGACTTTATACAATGTTATAAAAGGGGCGCTGTGACACCCCAAGGATAGAACGCTCATTACTACGAACCTGGGGTGTTTTGATGTGTGTGTCCGGTCTCCTGCATGCAGTAGTGATGTGCGATACCACTGATTTCCTTTCCGATCCGATACCAAGTAATATTCAGGGTGGTATTGACGATACTGATCCGATACCGATACTTTGTACAAAAACTTATTTTATTTATTGTATCTCAAATTATAGCGTCATAATGATTACAGGACATCAGATTACTCGTTCTTATCACTTAATAATGCAGAGTTCATCATATAAAAATAAAAAAACTGAAGTTGTGCGCTATTTGAACATGTTGCCTGCCTGCAGCACTATGAACTCCGTGAGAGACGTCTGTCTGCCCCAGCAGCACCTGTCCCTCTCCTCCTCTTCAGTTCGCCTCAACATACGCTTGTCATATTCTGTAATATGATTTACTCCGTTCTGCCTTTTATGACTTAAACTGAATATTACGGTTGTAAACTGCCCTAGAGCTCCCTCTAGTGGCTGCTTTGTAATATGGGTTTGGTTACTTTGGGAAGGGAAAAAATGAGAACGTGAAGAAGAAATCAAAGATGGCGGAAGGTGATGTCATAATGTTATTGTTCTAAGCTGATACGGACCTTAAAATGTTGTTGCCTTGGACAAGATATGTCTGTAAGTATGAGTGTCGATAAAATAATTATTATCTTTTGTTTTGTGTAAAAATAGTACGATAATTTGTACATTTGAACGTTTTATCTTGTTAGCTTGCAGTAAGAGTGTAACAAGCTAGTTTACAATGTTAGTAAGCTAATACAGTATTTTGTACTTTCAGTTTTACGATGGTCAAAGACAGTGGCAGAGCGGGGGGGTGGCTTACTGGGCTTAAGCCCGGGTTGTTTTTTCAGAAGCCCGGGGTCTTTTGGAGTATAATTTTTTCATAGTTAGGTGCCTGGCTGACAACTGTATAAAACAAAAAACTACACACAATATTCGAAGCACATAGTGCTCACTGTGGGAATTTACGACTGTGCGTAAATCCCCCCTAATATTGGTATGATCCGAGCTCAGACACTAAGCGGGGCGGAGCAGCCAGGCAGACAGAGGAGAACTGAAGTTTGACCAGGTACCAAAGCAAATCATTCGTACTGTACAAATAATGTAAATATGACGGTGTATCACGAAAGATTGATGTCAAACTGATCACTTGACTAATATTACGTTACTTGCTCTTCAAGTGAATCAACAAATGGCGAAATGAAAAGCCGAACAACAGCAAAGCTGTTTGTTAACCCTGATGCTCCCGCCAGGGGGAGCGTCGGGGTCGGGGGATGCCGGTCCCCTGCGGAGGGAGGAAGGCGGTTGGGGTCGCGAGATCCCCCCCGAGGGGATGGGAGAGAGAGAGTGAGAGAGAGAGAGAGAGAGGTGGGGGTGGGGGGGGTGGGGGTGTTCGAGAAACACCCCGGTGAAAGCACAGCGTGTCGCGCGGCGAGATGATAAGAGCGTGGATGGCGGGTACTAAGCGTGTTGGGGTTTGGTCGCAGAGGTGGCGTCCGGGCACGCGCTGTACTACAACAAGAACAACAACAACAACAAGGTGCCAACGAAAAAGAAGAAGACGAAGAAGACAATGTCACGCACTAGACCATGGGAGCCAAAGAGCACTAAGGTCGGTACAGGCGGACCGCTTTCGCCGGCGGTGTCATCGCCGTCGTCGTCCTCCTCCTCGTGCTCACCGTCAGCGTCACCGTCACCATCGCCAGCGCTTGTGGCGTACGCGGGGCCGGCTACGGTCGCTCCGTTGTTGCGACCGGCCACGTTTCGCTATCGAGGGCTACGGGTCGAGGAAGACCAAGAGCAGCAGCAGCAAGAGCAGCAGCAGCAGCAGCAACAGGAGAACTCGGAGGAGGAGGATCAGGAGGAAGAGGCCAAGGAAGAAGAGCGAGAGGCCGTGTGGGATAACGACCGGACAGCCCGAACGCTCGCAGACGAGGAGCGCTACTACTCGGAGGATCAGGAGGACGAAAACGACGAGGTGGCGGACCATGGGTATGTGGCCGCACAAGATCACGGCTACGAAATGCCGTTGCAACTCTGCCAGGACGGCGGCTCGCAAGGCAAGCCGAACCGCCGAGAGGAAGAGGAAGAAGCAGGAGCTGAACCGGGGCGGGGGACTTGGGAGCTTTGGCAAGAGGACGACGGCGGCCGTGCTGCAGGTGGCGTTCATGATCTTGGGTGCGATCGCAGCCACGGCGCTGTCGGTGAAACTCGCGACGCAGATGTAGCCGACGATTACGACGACGACGAACAAGAAGACGACGAAGACTATGAAGACAAAGACTATGCAGAAGAAGACGACGAAGACTATGAAGAAGACAAAGACTATGAAGAAGAAGAAGAAGACGAAGACTATGAAGAAGAAGAAGAAGAAGAAGAAGAAGAAGAAGAAGAAGAAGAAGAAGACGACGACGACGACCTCGACCCGCGAGGACGAGGCCCCACTGAAGAGGCCGTGGCGGCGGCGCGAGATGAGGCCTCCTCGTTCATGACCTACTTTCCGCCGGAGATAGAGGACTCGGTGATCGCCATGACCAACCTGGAAGCGGACAGGCGCAGGCCCGCCATCGACGGGTGGAAGCCCATGGGGCGCGTCGAGTTCCGGGCCTACGTGGGGCTGCTGGTGCTCGCCGGCGTGTACAGGTCCCGGGGAGAGGCCTGCAAGAGCCTGTGGGACGCCGAGAGCAGCAGGTCCGTGTTCAGAGCCGCGATGCCGCTCAAGACCTTTCGAGCCTACTCGAGCGCGCTGCGCTTCGACGACAGAGAGGCCAGGCGAGGCGAGGGTGGCGGCGGCCACGACAAACTGGCCCCCATCAGAGCCGTGTGGGACGAGTGGTGCGCGAGGCTGCCCGCCATGTACCGACCGGGACCGGAGGTCACCGTCGACGAGAGACTGGTGCCGTTCAGAGGTATGTGGTGCGTGTTGTGCGTGTTGTGCGCGTGGGTGACTGGGGGATGAGAGGAGAAAGGGGAGCGGGAACGGCGACAACGCTAGCTTTCTGGGCATCGTTGTCGTCGGGTTCTGCGTTTGTGCTTTTACATGACTCTTTATATCTTCCACGCTTGCACGTGCGTTCTCTGTCAAACTCACGTCTCTTCTTCCGTTTCTGCCCCAATCTCCCAACACTTTCCCACATCTCTCTCTCTCTGTCTCTCTCTCTTTCTCTCTCTCTCTCTCTCGCCATCAGGAAGGTGTCCGTTCAGACAGTACATGCCCAGCAAACCGGCCAGGTGCGGGATCAAGACATGGGTGGCGTGCAACGCGCGTTCCAGCTACCCGTGGAAGATGCAAGTCTACACTGGCAAGCCCGACAAGCGCGGCCCTCCCAAGAAGCACCTGGCCGCTCGAGTGGTCGTGGACCTCACCGAGGGATTGCCGCCGGGACGCAACGTCACCTGCGACAACTTTTTCACCTCGCGCGAGCTCGCCGACAGGCTCTTTTGTGAAAGAGGCCACACCGTGCTGGGCACTCTGCGATCGAACAGATCCGAGATCCCCAGAGAGCTGCGCTGCGTCAAGGGCAGGGCCGTGGGCTCCGTGGAATACGTAGTGCCAGACACGATCGTCCTCTCCTACGTGGCCAAAAAGAACAAGAACGTGCTGCTCCTCACCACCGCTCCTCGCTACCACCACCGCCACCACCAGCGCTCCGGCCCCGAGCCACGGCCTAGCCGCCGCATCGGCAACGCCAACAGCAACAGCAGCAGCGGCATCAGCGGCGGGAACCTGGACAAGGTCGTGAGGACGTACAGATGCCGCCGACGTCGTAAAAACACAAGCGCCCCGAGGGGGTCCTAGCGACTCCTAGCGACTCCCCCACCCTATCATCATCATCATCATCATAACACATATGCCCCCGAGGGGGTCCTAGCGACCCCCACCCCACCCCATCATCATAACACATACGCCCCGAGGGGGTCCTAGTGACCCCCATCCTATCGTCTTCATAACACATACGCCCCGAGGGGGTCCTAGCGACCCCCATCCTATCGTCGGTCATAACACATATGCCCCGAGGGGGTCCTAGCGACCCCCACCCTAAACATCATAACACATATGCCCCGAGGGGGTCCTAGCGACCCCCCACCCTAAACATCATAACACACACGCCCCAAGGGGGTCCTAGCGACCCCCCACCCTATCACTATCATCATCATCATCATCATCATCATCACCACCACCATCATCATCATCAACACCATCATCATAATAACACACACGCCCCTCGGGGGTCTCCACGACCCACGCCCCGAGAACAGGCAGGCGCACAAGGGTTAACTGATATACAAAAATGGACATAAGGGGCTCCTTTCAAAGAAAAACTCTGGTAGTATTTTATATATTATGCTTTGTATGTTGTTCAGTATATTTCTATGCAAAACAAGAGGAATTTCAATACACAGCAGTACATTCACAGTTTAAACCAGTTATTTACATACACTTTATGGAAAACAGAAGAACATTTTTTACTGTACAACATCAATTTAGAGTAAACTTGTTTTGTTTTGGATAAATAAATATTGAAATTTCTTTTGAATTAGTTAAATGTCAGAATAAAGAGAGAGAGCTGTCTATTTTTTATCACTTTCATCATATTACGAGTACATATACACTAAGTTTATTGTGCATTAATAAGAAAACTCCAGACGATTCCATTCTGAGCTGAGGAAGCTTCTGATAGGTTAGCAGAGTCCATGTGAGTAAATTGGTGGCACACCTGTGGATGCATATAAGGCAAAACACAGAGCCTGTTTCTTTGACATGGGAAAATCAAGAGATGTCAACCAAAACACCAGGAAAAGAATTGTGGAGCTACATAAGTGTGGCTCAAGTTTGAATACAATTTGGTGCAATTTACAATTAAGAAATACAGAAAGTTTCTCTCTTTACTCTTAAAGTTAACAAATATGTTTTTTATATTTATCAATCTAAAAAAAAAATAAACATTTAGTCTGATTTGATGTTACAATTAAAAAAGTGTTTGTTTTTATCTGAAGAGTATGTAAATATCTGGTTTCAACTGTATATTTGATGATTGTCAGCACAAAGAGGGAGAGAGAGGAACAGAGAGGAGATAGAAGAGCAGGTGAGACACACATGTTAGTCAAATGGTTGTTTTACCAAAAATATCACCGTATCATAGGTACTCATGTATCTTGTACCTAGTGTTTCTTTTTAGGTTTGTTATTTTTCAAGTTATATATTTATTAAGTTATGCAGGCTTGTTTGCACAACAAGGCTAAATAATTATATAAACCTTTCTGAATCTAAATAGTGGACTTTGGTAGAATTAAAAAAATAAGTGTAGTGCAGGTCTATGATGATATTTAGTGCTACTATCATCTAGTTCTGATTCTGTTTTTGTTTTGGTTAACTCCTCAGTACTCCTGATTTTGAACTGTTGTAGTCCTGTTTTAATTCCAGATCAGTTCTGTGTCTGGTTGAATTGGGGTTTAGTCCTCGTGTCTTGATCCAGCCCTGATTTTGTTCTGCCTTGCTGCTTAATTAAAAAAGTAGTTTAAGGTGTCCTGCATATGTGATATATATTTTCCCTATATGAAATCATTCTATTTTGAACAAAACTCAAAACAGAGCCAATTAATCTTTCAGTCATTTCTACCCCCCCCCCCCAAAAAAAAATAAATAAAAATAAAAAATAAATAAATAAAAATCCCACATGCATACTACCCGTTAGGGCTAAGCCTCGGGTGTTTCAAATGTCTGGCTCCGCCTCTGCTTAGTACCCTGGCCACGGATGGCACTGCTTAATGTCAGGTCGCTGGTAAATAAGACCTTTGTTTTAAATGACTTCTTCTCTACTAGCGGCCTTGATGTTTTATTCCTTACAGAAACCTGGATTCGCCCTGGTGAGCTCATTCCTTTCTCTGAACTTCTTCCTTTGGACTGTGCCTTTTTTAGTTCACCGGGGCTTTCTGGTAGGGGAGGTGGTTTAGCCACGGTTTTTAAAAACGTATATAATGTTCGCCAACTTTCCTCGCCTAACTTTGCTAGTTTTGAATTTCAGTTATTGGAGATGACTGCTTCCATGACCACTTTGTGTGTGTTGGTCTATTGACCACCCAAATATAACAAGTGTTTTATCTCGGACTTTGCTGACTTCTTGGGTTCCGTTCTTTTTAAATATGATTCTGTTCTTATTCTTGGTGATTTTAACATACACATCTGTTGTAAGTAGTGGTGCAACGCATCAAAAATCTCACGGTTCGGATCGGATCACGGTTTTAAAGTCACGGATCGGATCAATTTTCGGATCAGCAAAAATAGAAAAAAAAAGACAAAAATTTTACTCGCTGTTTACTTATTTAAGTATTTTTTGCCTATTAAAAAACATTCAACTGAAGACTCATTCCACGCACTTATATAAAAACAAATTAAGGTGCAATATGGACATTATGGACCATGCTGGGCAGCCTCTGCATCCTCTGCACACGGCCATAAACAACCACAGGAGTCTGTTCAGTGACAGGTTGCTTCTCCCAAAGTCAAGGACCAGCAGACTTAAAAAGTCCTTTGGCCTGTATTTGTATAGGCCAACAAACTGTTTAACTCCTCGCTGGAGGAGAAACGGGGACAGGGGGGGGGGGGGAACAAGTAGCTGTAGTGCCTTTTCACTGTGCAATAGTTTTTGTTAATATCCAACGGTGTAATAGACTCACAATACTTAAAATGTGCCGTTCCCTTGTATTCTTATTCCTATTTATTCTATTTATCCCTTTTGTATTCTCTGTATTTATAAATGTGTATATTTGGTATATTTCTGCTCACATTCTGCAACTTCTGTTGGTGCTGTGCTATTGGAAACTGAATTTCAGTTTGAACCCACCCGAGGGATAAATAAAGTTTCATCTAATCTACCGTAATGCAATCTATAGGGCAGTGCAGGACTTTGTATCTACCACTCCGCTGTGTTATAACGAGCGGTCACGGTCACGTGGCTTTCCGTTGCCCTGGAGCTCCACCCATTTGTAGTTTGAGCAACAGAAGATGTCTGGGACAGTTCAGCCATAACTTTAAACTTCTCCTGCTCATACATGCTTGGAACGATCTTGTCACTGAAGTGGACACGCAATGAGATATCATAGCGTGGCTCAAGCACGTTCATCACAGTTTAAACCCCTTGTTTTGCACAACAGACGACGGCCTCCCATCGGCAGCTAAACACCCCATTAGCTTTAGTAATAGCTTTAGCCCGGTCGGACTGGGCAGCAAAGGGCTGCTTAAATGCCGCAAACTCCTCTGCTCCGCTACTTGGACCGCTAGCGCTGACCATAACTACTTGACAGACTGACCACGCGCACCATACGCATACTTTTTTTTTCTTTTTCGAATCTTCGGATCACGTGCGTACCGAACCGTGGAGTGGGATCGGTTCGGATTTCGGATCAACCGTGATCCGTTGCACCCCTAGTTGTAAGGATGACCTGCTCGCTAAAGATCATTTTCCTATTTCCTTTGATATTGGCTTATCTGCCGCTGGACCGCAGTCTGGAGCTCTTTCTCATCCGCTACACGTACTCAGCTCTGAAGCTGTGTCAAAGTTTGCTGTGTCTCTTTTAGATTTGGCATCTATGATTCCTGACTGCTGCTCAGTTCGCTCATCTGATGGTTATGCTAATATTTTGTTATCATTATTTTCATCTACCCCTGATTTGGCTGTACCTGACGACTGTTCTCTCTGCTCGGTTGATGATTATGCTAATATCCTGTCATCTTTTTGTTCTTCTATTCTTGATTCTGTTGCTTCCATCAAAATGAAGCGCTCTAGAACCCACTCTCATTGCTGGCTAAATGATACTACACGTGCTTTACGGCATGTTTGTCGCCTGATGAGAGGAGGTGGAAAAAAGATAAACTTCAGGTTTCTTATGACATGTTACGGACTAGCCGCTCACAGTTTCAAACTCCTGCTAGAATGGCTAAGGCATCTTTTCTTTCCAAAGTCATTCTGGTTAATGGTCACAACCCCCGTATGCTATTTAACATTTTTAATTCTGTTGTTAATCCCTGTCCTGATATGCCTTTACTGTATTCACAAGCTCTTTGTGAGCGTTTTCAAATTCTTTTTTTAGATAAGGTTTCATCCCTTAAGCTTTCCTCTTCGTCTGCCTCTTATCCCGTCTTTTCCTCTGAGTGTAATTCAACTTTTCATCAATTTGAGCCCGTGTTACTTTCGACTCTGAAGCAGTTGGTTGATCAACTGAAAAACACCAATGCTGTGTTTGATATTCTCCCATCATGCATTGTTAAGGGCTACTTTGATGTAATTGGACCGAGCATTCTATTCTTAATGAATTTTTCTCTATTCTCTGGATCTGTCCCACTGGCCTTTAAGCATGCTGTAGTCCAGCCTATTCTGAAAAAAAAGAATCTTGATTGTTATGATCACTATAGACCGATCGCTAAGCTTCCGTTTCTGTCCAAGATCCTGGAGCGACTAGTTCTTTCTCAGCTTCAGGCGTATTTAGACGCGAACAACATTGCAGAGAAATCTCAGTCTGCCTTTAAGCCACGGCATAGCACTGAAATGGCCTTGCTTAGAGTTCTCAATGACCTTCTTGTAAGCACTGACTCTGGACGCTCTGTGGTCCTGGTTTTATTGGACCTTTCCTCTGCTTTTGATATGGTGGATCATAACATTCTTCTACTAAGACTTGCAGTGGCAGAGGAGTGGAGGTTGAAAGTAGGACCGAAGATGCAGGTAGCTTCTGATGTGAGCAAGCTTTATTGATATGGTAAGTGAAACAAACAGGAACGTAATGGGCATGAAACAAAACCTAGGAATAACCTGAACTGGGAAAGACTAACAGAAACACACCGGAAACAGAGATGGAGGGAGACTCAGGGAAATACACAGAATAACAGATCGAGATTACGCAGATTAACCAGCATCAAACAGAGGCAGACATAAGGCTTAAATACACAGAGGGATAACAAGGAAATGAGACCCAGAAGGGGGGCACAGCTAGGAGTAATCAGACATGACGAGACAGGAAATGCAAACTAAACATACTGACATGAGACACGGACCTTCACAACAAAACAGGAAACATATAGACTGCACTTAGAGGTACCAAAAAGTAAGAATAAACAAAGATACATCATGAAATCAACGATTAAACAGAAAACACTGGGTTACAGACTCAGGACCATGACTGTCATGGTCCTGAGTCTGAGGACTCAGTGTTTTGTGTTTCTTTATATTGTTCTATGTTCTCGTTTATTCTGTTTTGTCTTTTGTTTAGGTTTGCTATGTGTTAGTGTTTTTGCTTCATGCCTGCCTGTGTTCCCTCTGTCTGTCCTTGGTGTCACTGTTTTTGTTCATGAGTCTGCCTGTCAAGTTCAGTGTCCTGTCTGGTTCTCTGTATGTCTGTTTCCTGTTTTATTCTGAAAGTTCATGTCTCATGTCAGTGTGTTCAGTTTTACCTCTCCCCTGTCTCGTTAGCCTAATTTCTCCCAGCTGTGTCTCCCTCCTGTTGCCCATTCCCTGATTACTCCCTGTGTATTTAAGCCCTGTGTTTTCCTGTGCTCTCTGTTGTGTCGTCTGTGTTACTCCATGTCAGCCTGCATTACTCTGTGTAACCCGGTGTTCATTCTGCCTCTCTCTGCCATTTTTCTCTGTGCATTTTGCTCCTCCTCCCGTGAGTGTTTGGTTTCTGGTTAGTTCTTTAGTTTTCCCCAGTTTAGGTTTGTTAACTCCCCGCTCTGCTCTTCCTGTTTTTGTCACTTTGTCACTTCTGTAAATAAACACTCACTCGCACCCCAGCCAGTGCCTGCATTTTGGATCCTGTTCTCAATACACCACACGACTGCTGCCCAGCCGTGACAATGACAGTGACAAACCACTATCACACAGCTCAGGTCTGCTCAGGCTTAGTTGATGGCCCGTTTGGTCAAGTTCAAACTTGTTCAGACCATGTGTGCCAGTCATCTAAGGGGTTTCCCACTGGTTCCAAATTTTACTCAAAAAATCTACTCAAAAGTCGATAATCTTTGTTCACTAGAAAATCTTAGTTAGGACAACAATGAAAGAAATTGTCTGGACAAGCTTTTCGGGTTCTAAATTAACATTATTTTTCTAAGTCAGTTTAATTTGAAAACTTTAATAAAATCAAATATTACTAGTTATTATTTTTACAGGGTAGAGTATTTAAAAGAGTATTTAAAAGTAGAATGGGAGGCAGAGCCTTCAGTTTTCACGCCCCTCTTCTGTGGAACCAGCTTCCAGTTTGGATTCGGGAGACAGACACTATCTCTACTTTCAAGATTAGGCTTAAAACATAGTTAGGGCTGGACCAGGTGACCCTGAATCCTCCCTTAGTTATGCAGCAATAGGTATAGGCTGCTGAGGGATTCCCATGATGCACTGAGTGTTTCTTCTTCAGTCACCTTTCTCACTATGTGTTAATAGACCTCTCTGCACTGAATCATACTTGTATTTAATCTCTGGCAACATAAAGCACAGTGAGGCAACTGTTGTGTGATTTTGTTCTATGTAAATAACACTGAATGGCAGCACGGTGGTTAGCACTGTTGCCGCACAGCAAGAAAGTGCTGAGTTCAATTCCACCATCAGGCCGGGGTCTTTCTGTGTGGAGTTTGCATGTTCTCCCCGTGTTTGTGTGGGTTCCCTCCGGGTACTCCGGCTTCCTCCCACCGTCCAAAGACATGCAGTTTGTGGGGATAGGTTAATCGATTAATCCAAGTTGTCCATAGGAGTAAATGTGAGGGCAAATGGTTGTCTGTTTCTGTGTGTTAATCTGGTGTACCCTGCCTCTCGCCCTATGACAGCTGGGAAAGGCTCCAGCGACCCCGCAACCCTGAAAAGACGAAGCGAATGGATGGATAAACAACACTGAATTGAATTGAATTACATCTGACTACAGTTCTGTACATATTTGTAAACACGGTAACTTTATCTTCAGATATAATAGACATGATAATAATCATGCCCAAACCTCTCTGCATCCGTCCATTCATTCCTTGTTTCCTGTTAGAGATGGAGTTGCCTCTGTGTTTAAACTGGTTTCTGTGACAACAAAAAGGATCTACAGTCAGTATGTCATTAATGTGTTTATGCACGTAAACAAACACAGCTGAGAGTTTGTGTCATTGTTTTTGGTTTGAAAACCCTATGTAAAAATATATAATTCTGAATCGAGCAAAGAGAGCAAAGTCATTCAGAGACCTGAATCACCTGGATTACATTACATGGATTGAACAGCAGAGCTAAAGTGTGAAGCATCAAAGAGTGGAGTCTACAAAAGATCCAGGACCATTCACTGAAACCACAACAACTATCAACAGCAGTGAGAGGGTCCTGCATCATGTTCAGTCAAGACAGAGATCATCATCATCATCATCCGCCTGCTGAACACAGGAAGCAGCTGCTTTTATAACATTAGACTGGACCAGGACCAGGATCCAGACTCAGTTAGTGGGAACCAGGATACGACCTGGAGAAAGAAGAAGAGAAAAGGACATAGTCACCAACACACACACACACACACACACACACACACACACACACAAAACGCATAATGCACACTCGTTTCATTCTGGTCTAAACTGGTTTCAGGTATAAACTGGTTTGTGAGTGAGAGTCCTGCTCTGACCTCGGGCCTTCCTCCTGTAGTCTATGACTCCAGACAGAGATAAGATCAGACCCAGGACCAGTCCTGATGCTCCGATGGCGAGCTTGTTCCTCTCTGACTCAGGCATGGATGGGTCTGAGGACACACAGGTGAGTCACACAGGTGTACATTCAAGTATGCACAGGTGTGTACAGACAGACAGGTATTTACCCCAGTCGGTGATCAGAGGTTTGTCCAGGTTGGCATGCTCCACCACACAGGAGATCTTCTCTCCAGACCTTCCACAAAAACATCAGTGAATCTCTTACAAAACTCTGAGAACTGGACCAGGAACTTATTTTTAACCATCAAATCCATGTAAAAAAAAATTAAAATGATTAAAATATGAAATAAAAATATGGATTCAATTCAATTCCATTATATTTATACAGATCACAAGAACAGTTGCTTTATATTGTAAGGCAGACCCTACAATAATACATACAGAGAAAAACCCAACAATCATATGAGCAAGCGCTTTGGCGACAGTGGAAAGGAAAAGCTCCTTCCCACTGAGCTCTAATGGGGTGATATGGTACAATAAGGCCTGATTATTTAAGACCTTGTGAGGAGCAGGATTTTGAATTCAATTCTGGATTTAACAGGGAGCCAATGAAGGGAAGCCAATACAGGAAAAATATGCTCTCTCTTTCTAGTCCCTGTCAGTACTCTTGCTGCAGCATTTTGGATTAACTGAAGGCTTTTCAGGTAGTTTTTAGGACTTCCTGATAATAAAGAATTACAGTAGTCCAGCCTGGAAGTAATAAATGCATGAACTAGTTTTTCAGCGTCACTCTGAGACAGGATATTTCTAACTTTAGAGATGTTGCACAAATGGAAGAAAGCAGTCTTACATATTTGTTTAATATGTGCATTGAAGGACATGTCCTGGTCAAAAATGACTCCAAGGTTCCTCACAGCGTTACTGGAGGCCAAGGTAATGCCATCCAGAGTAAGTATGTGGTCAGGGATAATGCTCCACATTTGGACCTGACTCACCTGGGTGTGTACTCCAGGTGGGAGTGGGTCTGGTAGTACCAATCACCATCTGCCATCTCCTCAGTGGAAGTGACATCAGAGGTGACTTCCTGTCCGTCTCTGTGCCACCTCACTTTGATCTTACTAGGAAAGAAGTCATAGACACTGCAGACCAACATGGCAGGATGGTGACCAGACAGTGGTGTAGAGGAGTGAAGTCTGACAGTAGGTTGTACTAGAATACATTATTATGTTATTATTAATATTAAATTATCAGTGATGCACATAATTAATAAATATATATTGTGATACATAAATATATGAATGTGATAACATGTGTAACAAATCATTTGATAAAATCAGAAGTGCACAGAACGTAATGAGTGAGAGGAGGAGTGAGAAACAGCAGTTTAACTTTAGACCACAGAAGCATCATCAAACTGTATTCTGCATCTTTTTGTTTTGCTAAATAAGTCACACAGATGCAGGCTACACTTACCTGAAAATGTTTTCATTTTAGAAGATTCACATAAACGTTTTTTTTTTATTTAAATATTTCAAAATACTTGTTTGTTCAATATGAAATTAAATTCATGCTTTATTATGGTTTACATGTATAAATACAAATATAAATAGAAGACCTGTGCAAACTTTCATCTTAAAAAGATTTTTAAAACATTGAATTGAAAGTTAATTAACTTTAAAAGTGTCTCTCAAATTTGTAGCTGTGTGAATGCTTCTGAATGCTGCCTGTCTCTGGTTAACCACCAGGGTGCAGCAGAGACTGCATTTAATTTTTCTTTAAAAAGAACTCGTTTTCTTAATTGTATTCAAAGCAATAAGCTATTATTACATTTATTATCAGACTTGAAGAATAAAACAAACCACATAGACAAATAAATTTAAATGTTAAAAATGTAAAAAACTAGAAAATCTGTTAATGCAGTAGTTTTAAAACAGCAGCAGTGAGGAGGGAGATAATATGCTCCCCCCACCCCCCACCCCCACCCCCCGTCACATGACCCAGGGGAGTGGAAAAAGTTAATCGCAGTCAGAATTTACATGAGTATCATAAAAATGTGATATTTCATAACTCGTTAATGATTGATGATCCCAAAAAATATAACCATAAAAATATGAATTTAGATGATGAATAGTTTGTGTGTGATAGAAATTAAATAATAATAATAATTTTATAATTGTGCTGTTGTCTTTTTTAAGCCAAAAAGTTTACTTTTATTTTTTACTAAGAGTGCCACCCTTTTAGTGTCGTGTTCAGTTTTTTGAAAATCCAGGAAAAATATCTGTCATTTAAAAAAGATTTAATTTGCTTCAGCTTTTGAAATTACAGTGAGGGACCCCAGTGTGATACAACAATTTGCCTCACACCAAGGATAACCCTGAAATTAGCTTTACAGCTTATATCTTGTGACCAGTAGCGGTTTTGGATACGGGCGACACGGATTGGGAATGGCATAGGCACCAATCGGTTTTCTATCGCCCATTTGCTGGGAGTAAGGGCGCCCTCTGTTTGCGAGGTGCGCCTGCTGCTTGCGGCACAGGGAGGAGAGGGCGGGGCGGCGGGGGATTCTCTGGCTGGCTGGAGCAGCATCTAATAACCAACTCGCAAAGTATAAGAAAATACAAATAAATAAATACAAAAATAAAAACAAACACTAAAACACCAGACATTATGATACAGATTTATAATTTGCACTGGTGGTTTTTTTTCAAAATTCTATACGTTCAAAGTGAGCGCGAGAGCCCTCGGTGCGCCTGCTTGCTCCTGAAGTCAAAGTAAACTTTATTGTCATCTCCGCTACATACAGTCCAGTATATAGAGAGACGAGACGACGAGGCTCCAGTTACAGCAGTGCAAGTAAACAACCAATATATATGTAAGAAGAGTAAGAAAATAAATATACACTTTAGGACTAGAGGTAAAGGGATCAATATTAATTAAAAACTTATAATTTACAGTTTGATGATTTAAAGTCTCACACAACCTGTCGAAAGGGGAGGGGGCCGGGTGCTTCCAAATAGAGCACATTTCATTCATAATGTTGTAAATCCAAGCCCATTATGTATTCATGATTTGAATCCTGGGTTGTGCGAAACCCCAGAAATAAACCTTAGACAAAGTGAATCTGTGAACTAAGGTGTAGGTCTATTAGGTTATGTTGTGGTGATCCTCGAGTTGGGGGATGGAGTGCATACTGGAGTGCAAAATTAAGTGCAAAATTAAAACCAATGGAAGATGGACAAGAAAAGTTCAAAGCCATCAGGTCCTCAGTTTAGAAAACAGAATAAAGAAGAGGAGGAGAAACAAGGAAAAGATACAGGCAAGCAGATGTGTCATTGGATAATGGCAGGTCATCCTGAAACAATCATATTCAGAATACTTTATTAATCACTAAGGAAATTATGTGGGTTACAGTTGCTCCAAGAAGAAATGGTAAAAATAGTAACAATAACAGACTAAACTCCAAACAATACATTATGTTACAGATTTTACACATTTAAGAAATAACACTAATATATATTCAGATCACTCATTTATAAATATCAAGGATTAAGAGAGGTGATTATAAATAAATATCAACAAAATTGACGAGAATATTACAGAGTAGAACAGAGCGTGTGTAAAAAGGGTGTAACTATTGCAGTGTTTACAGTGTGTTAGATGGAGGAGTTGTACAGGGAGATGGCCACACACAGGAATGATTTCCTGTGTCGTTCAGTGGTGCATTATGGGTAATATCTGTCTCTCACTGAACGCGCCCATGGCGCCAAACAGGCTAGGACCGCCACTGCTTGTGAAAGTAACAAAAGATTATTATGGCTTTCATCTCCCAGAACCCCAACATGATGGCTCTATTTGAATCCATTCAGTTCACCCTCCTATCTGCTCACATTCATGGAATCAAAAAGACAGACAACAACACACAGCCTGCACAGCCTTGATTATCTAGTGCAGTGATTCTCAAACGGGGGCTCTCTCTGGTGGTCCTCGGGAAATCTCCAAATATTTTTTAAGATTAAATAATATACCATTGTGGAGGTATGCCATGACAACACCAGAGTTCCCGACGCTCTTCTGGGAGTCCGAGTCAACCAGAAAACTTCTCCCCGAGCATGAGTCCTTTATGAAGCACAGCCTTTTCTTATTTTGTAATGGTTGCGCCTGCTACAGAATGCTGGCGGGCTTGTTTCCCTGGGCCTTAAAACTGCAAAGGCGGCATGGCACTGTCACGCTGATGGTAAAAACACAGCTCCTTTTCCAGCCACCATCGATGTGTTGGAGGCCCCCGGAAAAATCGGTGGGGGCGCGGGAGATGCCGTCGGTGAGCCAGGAACTATCGCCTGGATGCCAAAGCTCCTGGTAGCCAGGAGAATGCAATCCGATTCTTCTGCGAGTAAGTAGTAATCCTTCGCAGCCAGCAGTGGGGAGTTGGCGAGGCCACCTTTCACCACCAACTGACAGAGGAAGATGTGAGTGAAGAGGAATCCGCCATCATCCGTTCTTAGCAAGGACGGCGTGCTCTCCATGAGCTCAAGAGAAAGAGGAGTTTCTCGGCCCGCTCTGCGTCAGAGAGGGAGTAGAGCCGCAGCCTCAGCGCTTTCAGAACGGTGTATTTCCCTTGGGATCGCGGAGGAGGGTCATCACACGGCGGGCAGACAGTGGATCCAGCGAGGTCACCACATGATTGTATTTTGTGTCGTCGGCTGAAACGCCATGAAGAGCAAACTGAGCTTTGACGTGCACGAACCACGAAGGAGGGTCATGAAGCCAAAAATCTGGCAGCTTATAGGGTTACTGAAGGTGGACTAGCTGGTATATAATGATGTGCTGCGGGTGGCTAACTACAAAGGTATGGTTAGCATAGATGAACGCTAACTTTTTTCCACCCTCACGTGAGGGTTCCCTATGGTTAGTAATGGTAAATGGCCTGGTTCTTATATAGCGCTTTTCTACTCTTCTGAGCACTCAAAGCGCTTTATACAACTGTGCATTCACACCCATTTGCACAAGCACATTTTTCTAAGTGCTTTTTAACTAACATTCACACTCCGATGAATGCATCGGAGAGGAATTTGGGGTTAGTATCTTGCCCAAGGAAGCCAGGAATCGAACCACCAACCTTCCGATCAGTAGATGACCTGCTCTACCACCTGAGCTACAGCCACCCCAAATGCATGGCAGGATTCTGTAAACGGACCAAACTTCAGTGAGGAGAACAACTGCAATATAAAGTTAGCCATGCACCAGTATTAAAAACACAACAGCCTTAATAAAAGCAGAGTAGTTTGGACTGAAGCAGGTTTCATCAGGTCATCACTTACAGACTGGATATCCCACCTAGTGTGAATGTTTTAATGCAGTACCGTTGTTATTATTATCACTTGTCACATCCTGTTTATTACAGTTAAAATGAATAGCATTCATATAAAAAATAAAATTGTTTGTGTAAACTGTATGTGATCTTAAATAGGCCAATAATACTGTACTTTAATGTTGGTCATAAGGGTAGTACTTCAAGAGCCATATATTTTATGAGGTGGTAGTCTGTGAAAAGTTTGAGAACTACTGATCTAGTGTTATCCTTCGGCTGATTTTAAGGCCCAGTTCAGGACATCTTGTTTGGACCTCCTCACCCAGAGACTATTCTAAGCATTATCATGTTTATGTAAGCTTGGGGCTGAATTTCAGATAGGCAGACTCTCGCGTTGACCAATCAGAGAGTGGACAAGGTCGGGTTTAACCTGATCACTATGAAACAGCCCCATGATTGGAAGATCAGGGGTTCAAATCCACTGAACGGCCAACCTGAGGTACTCTTGAGCAAGGTACTGTTCCTACACATTGCTCCCCGGTGCGCCTGCTTAGTGACTGTCCTCTGCTTCACTGAGTGAATGAGTCAATTACAGAGAGATTAAGTTCCCCACGGGGATCAATAAAGTATACATTATTATTAGCCTCCTGACTGTAAACCCCGGCCTTGAGCTCGAACTTCTCCCAGACCCATCAATAAAGTCATTTCAGAGAGGCAGGTTCTCACTTCAGCCACTGAGACACCGAGGGATGGCCCACATAGAGGGGCTTACACATGGCCCACATACCGCAAAGAATGACGGCCCTTTGGTGGCCCAGATCTGGTTTGACAGATGTGGCCCACACATGGACCAGCACAAGGCCTGTTACAGACACACTGGTGGTTCTGTGCTGGCAAACATAGTCTATTGTCTTCCAGGGGCCAGAGCAGGTGACATTGAGGGAAATTTAAAACTGCTGGCTAAGGGTAAACATAAATACAGTAAAATTAAAATTCACCCAGTTATCCCAATCGGAGGTCACTAAAATCAATATTGAATCGGTGTGTAACTTTGCCAAAACAATGTCGGACTCTGTAGTTTTCTCTGGTCTTCTTCCCAATCAGACCAGGAGTGACATGTTTAGCCGCATGTTCTCCTTAAATTGCTGGCTGTCTGAGTGGTGTCCAAGAAACAATGTGGGCTTCATAGATAATTGGCAAACCTTCTGGAGGAAACCTGGTCTTGTTAGGAGAGACGACATCCATCCCACTTTGGATGGAGAAGCTCTCATTTCTAGAAATATGGACCAATTTATTAAACCCCCCAAAATATGACTATCCAGAGTTGGGACCAGGAAGCAGAGTTGCAGTCTTACACATCTCTCTGCAGCTTCTCTCCTCCTGCTACCCCCCCAAAACCCCATCTCCATAGAGACTGTGTCAGCTCCCAAACAGACAAAAAACAAACTAAAAACCAGCAACAAACAATTTAAACATACAAAAATCACAAAGAAGGAACAATAAAGGATCCACATCTGAACCAAAGAGTAAAACAGTGAAATGTGGATTATTAAATATTAGGTCTCTCTTCTCCAAGTCTCTGTTAGTACATGACTTAATAATTGATCAACAAATCGATTTACTCTGCCTTACAGAAACCTGGTTGCAGCAGGATGATTATGTTAGTTTAAATGAATCAACACCCCCGAGTCATTCTAACTACCAGAAATCTCGAAGCACAGGCCGAGGGGGCGGTGTGGCAGCAATTTTTCACACCAGTCTATTAATTAACAAAAGACCAAGACAGACTTTTAATTCATTTGAAAGCCTGATGCTTAACCTTGTCCAACCCAGCTGTAAAACTCAGAAACCAGTCTTACTTGTTATCGTCTATCGTCCACCTGGGCCTTACACAGAGTTTCTCTCTGATTTCTCAGACTTTTTATCTAATTTAACTGAACAGTGTTTCCTGAAAACCCTCTGCTGTCTGATCATTTCCTGATAACATTTACATTTACAATAATTGATTACACAGCAGTGGAGAGTAGACTTTATCACAGTAGATGTCTTTCTGAAAGCGCTGTAACTAAGTTTAATAACCCACTGTTATCATCTTCAATGACCTTTACCAACACAGAGCAGAGCAGCTATCTGAACGCTACTCCAACAGAGGTCGATTATCTTGTAAATAATTTTACCTCCTCACTACGTACGACTCTGGATACTGTAGCTCCTGTGAAAACTAAGGCCTCAAATCCGAAGTACCTGACTCCATGGTATAATTCTTAAACACGTAGACTAAAGCAGATGACTCGTAAGCTGGAGAGGAAATGGCGTGTCACAAATTTAGAAGATCATCATTTAGCCTGGAGAAATAGTTTGCTGCTTTATAAGAAAGCCCTCAGCAAAGCCAGAACATCTTACTATTCGTCACTAATTGAAGAAAATAAGAACAACCCTAGGTTTCTCTTCAGCCTGTAGCCAGGTCTAACCTTTACTCAAAAAGCCATCTCTAGACCCAGCAGTCTTAGCTAATTATAGGCCAATCTCCAACCTTCCTTTCATATCAAAAATCCTTGAAAGAGTAGTTGTCAAACAGCTAAAAGATCATCTGCAGAGGAATGGCTTATTTGAAGAGTTTCAGTCAGGTTTCAGAGCTCATCACAGCACAGAAACAGCTTTAGTGAAGGTTACAAATGATCTTCTTATGGCCTCTGACAGTGGACTCATCTCTGTGCTTGTCCTGCTAGACCTTAGTGCAGCGTTCGATACTGTCGACCATAATATCCTATTAGAGCGATTAGAGCATGCTGTAGGTATTACAGGTCTGTACTGAAGTGGTTTGTATCATATCTATCTAATAGACTAAAATTTGTACATGTAAATGGAGAGTCCTCTTCACACACTGAGGTCAATTATGGTGTTCCACAGGGTTCAGTCCTAGGACCAATTCTATTTACATTATACATGCTTCCCTTAGGCAGCATCATTAGAAGACATAGCATACATTTTCACTGCTATGCAGACGACACCCAGCTCTATCTATCCATGAAGCCAGATAACACACACCAATTAGTTAAACTGCAGGAATGTCTTAAAGACATAAAGACCTGGATGGCCGCTAACTTTCTTTTTCTGATTGTGTATGCAATGCATCAGGGAGAGCAGTTTTCCCCTGTTTTGGCTTCCCTTCACTGGCTCCCTGTTAAATCCAGAATTAAATTCACAATCCTGCTCCTCACATACAAATCTTAAATAATCAGGCTCCATCTTATCTTAATGACCTTGTAGTATCATATCAGCCTATTAGAGCACTTCGCTCTCACTCTGCAGGCCTACTTGCTGTTCCTAAAGTATTTAAAAGTAGAATGGGAGGGAGAGCCTTCAGTTTTCAGGCCCCTCTTCTGTGGAACCAGCTTCCAGTTTGGATTCAGGAGACAGACACTATCTCTACTTTCAAGATTAGGCTTAAAACTTTCCTTTTTGCTAAAGCATATAGTTAGGGCTGGACCAGGTGACCCTGAATCCTCCCTTAGTTATGCTGCAATAGACGTAGGCTGCCGGGGATTCCCATGATGCATTGAGTTTTTCCTTTACAGTCACCTTTCTCACTCACTATGTGTGAGTGACCTCTCTGCATTGAATCGTATCTGTTATTAATCTCTGTCTCTCTTCCACAGCATGTCTTTTATCCTGTCTTCCTTCTCTCACCCCAACCAATCATAGCAGATGGCCCCGCCCCTACATTCATATAGTTGTAAAAAGCATGAAAATATATTAAGTAATCCAAAGTATTCATAATAATTGAGTAACTTAATGGAAAACCTTATAAACTACATTTTGGGCCATTTTAAAAGTACCCTTCCTGGTTGCACTGTGAGTCAGAGAGATTGTAATTTTATTCACACAGTTGATGTGTGAAGACACACCGTCTGTCTCTGAGTTGTAGTGATGGGATTTCCGGCTCTTTTTAGAGAACCGGCTCTTTCGGTTCGGCTCACTGAAAAGAGCCGGCTCTTTCGGCTTCGAGCCAGCTCCTCAGGTTTTTTGTTGTTTCAATTAATTTATTATTAACTATAACATAAAATTATGCACAAAAGGAATTACTAATGTAAAAAAAGTGGTTTTACTTATATATTTGTATAAATAAATATATGCGGTGGCCCCTAGAGACAAAACACGTACAAACTCCAAAAAGCACGTACAAACTCCAAAACACATTTCTAGCATGAACTGAACTTCCAAAACAGAGCCACCTAGATCACTTAAATTACACAATTGAAAACATATGTGTATTGTTTGTGTATTTATACACAAGCACTCATATATATTCAAATAATAATAATTTAAAAAAAAGTTAATTTACCTGTTATTACCACACACCAAATCCAGTCGTTGGTACTTGCTGGCTTGTGTAGCCACTAGGTATCAAAAGCTCAGCACTGCGCCTAGCATCCTGGAGCACTTCTGTTGTGTTTTGTACGTGCTTCTGAGTTTTTACATGCTTCAGAGTTCGTACGTAGGGATGGGTATCGTTTAGGTTTTATCCAATACCGGTGCCAAACCGGTACTTTTGAAACGGTGCCGGTTCTTAAACGGTGCTCAAACCGGTGCTTAAAGAATGGAGAACACAAAATTGGTCCAAAAACCTCTTATGTTCAGCTGTTTTTTGTAAAAAGATAACAATGTTAGCCTTTTCTGCAGCTATGGGGCATATATGGTATCACTCTTGGCTGGAAGCAGTGCTTAATCAATGGAAAAAACACAAACTTTGTCCAAAAACCTCTCATGTTTAACTGATTTCCACCTTTTCTTTGGTCATTTTAGACTTTTTGGTCAGGGTGAAGGGCAATGTTCCCTCTAAGCTGCGCACGTGCGCAATTGCGCAGTGCTGGCACGGTCTCTGCGCACAGAAAATCTGCGTTGCGCACACAACATTGCGCAATTGCGTTGCGCACAAAAACTCCGCTCAGGGAGTTTGTGCGTTCGCTCAGACACGTGAAAAATTAGAGGGAACATTGGTGAAGGGAGTATCTGCCGTCAAACAAGAAGACAGCCGCATGTAGCTATGATGATGTTTGCTAGTTCACCTTACATGCATTAATGTAATAACGTGGGTAGCCTACTCAATGTAAATTACACACGAACAACATTAAGCTACTGACCCAGAGAAGAACAGCTGCTGCTGCCATCATCATCCGTCATCATTTCTGCTACACTGGCAGGGCTTACTCCGGATCCGATAACAGGCACCACACCCGCAGTAGATGTGCCGGTGTGAGGTCTAGCAGCAAGCTATCAAACACGGCGCATTTCTTGGCTTTAAAAAAACGCTATGCGTCGCCCGATGTTTCATCGGATTTGAGGTGTTACCTCCTTTGCACAGTATCACAGTATCAGCTTAAAGCACTTGTTGCAGGCTGCTGAGTTTGCATCTTTTGCTGTGAAGTACAGCCAGACTTTTGACCGCTTGGCCTTGGCCATTTTTAATCTGTAGCTCTGCTCTAAAAGAACGTATGTAACTGGACCCGCCTACTATCCTCGGAAACGTAAAATGATTGGCTAGAATCTAAAGTGTATCACAGCTCAGGAAAAAAAAGCACCGAAATAAATCACCGAAATGTGCGCTGCTTTTCGGTCTGGTTACTACCGTTTATGTCAGAACTGGTGCCATCATGGCACCGGATACCGGTACCCATCCCTATTCGTACGTGTTTTGAAGTTTGCACGTGCTTTGTCTGTAGGGGCCACCGTAAATATACTTTTATTTATTCACTCCACATAAAATGTAATAAATAAATCATATAATACAAAAACCAACTATTCACATTTAAACTTTTAACTATTTAAATTTTCAGCTTTTTCCTTTTACAAATTTAAAGTGAAACAACACAAAACACTGCAAACCGCAACACAATTAAATATAAATTAAAATATGAAAACAAAAAGAACATGCATATTCTCTGTAATATGGATCTGCATGAATAAACTTTCTGAATCCTTTATCATCTGCAACTGAAAATAGTTGTGGATGATCACTATACCCAGTAGCGGTTTTTGATACGGGCGACACGGGCGGTTGCCCGGGGCGGCATCGCGGACATTGGCAAAAAAAATAAATAATTTTTTTTGCTCATACTCATGCTTCCCCGACGTCAGCCAGCGCATATTGGGAATGGCATAGGCATCAATCGGTTTTCTATCGCCCATTTGCTGGGAGTAAGGGCGCCCTCGTTTGCGAGGTGCGCCTGCTGCTTGGGGCACAGGGAGTAGAGGGCGGGGCGGCGGGGGATTCTCCGGCTGGCTGGAGCAGCATCTAATAACCAACTCGCAAAATAAAACAAAATAAAAACAAACCAACAAACACGAAACCACCAGACATTATGATACAGACTTATAATTTGCACCGATGTTTTTTCGAAATTCTATATGCGAAAAGTGAGCGCGAGAGCCCTCGGTGCGCCTGCTCGCTGCTGAAGTCAAAGTAAACTTTATTGCTATATACAGTCCAGTATATAGAGAGACCACGAGGCTCCAGTTACAGCAGTGCAAGTAAACAAACAATAAATATAAGAAGAGTAAGAAAATAAATATACACTTTAGGACTCGGGTTAAAGGGATCAATAACAATTTAAAATGTATATTTTACAGTTTGATGATTTAAAGTCTCACACACAACCCGTCGAAAGGGGAGGGGGCCTGCTTCTTCCAAATAGAGCACATTTCATTCATAATGTTGTAAATCCAAGCCCATTATGTATTCATGATTTGAATCCTGGGTTGTGCAAAATCCCAGAAATAAACCCTATAGACAAAGCGAATCTGTGAACTAAGGTGTGTAGGTCTGTTAGGTTATGTTGTGGTGATCCTCGGGTTGGGGGATTTGTGTTCATACCGGAGTGCAAAATTAAAACCAATGGAAGATGGACAAGAAAAGTTCAAAGCCATCAGGTGCTCAGTTTAGAAAAAACAGAAAAGAAGAGGAGGAGAAACGAGCAAAAGATACAGGTGTAAAGTGTAGAAGTAAATTTAAATCTAATTTGATATACAAAGAGGTGTTTACAAAGGTTATAAAGCTAGTTATGTAGCTATTTGGTGGTTACATGTTTTGATATTTACATGTTTACACGTTTGAATGTTTAGACATGCATGTTCAAACCAGTAATAAGTATGTGTTGTATCTACCTAGTTGTTTTCCCTGTTTTGATCTGAGTATAAGATTTCCTGGCTTCTGAGAGGCCAGTGAAGTATTCATGAGGGCGGCACACAGGAAGTGTGGGTTTTTTGGTTGTTGCTGTGTGCTGAGAGTAAAGAGGCTGCTAAAAAGTTATCCGTCTCCCTCTTGCTGTTCCTAATTATTCAGAGAGATTCCAAACCATCTAGTGAACCCTCACGTTACACAGGTAAGCAGATGTGTCATTGGATGGCAGGTCATGTATCCTGAAACAATCAGAATCAGAATACTTTATTAATTCCTAAGGAAATTATGTGGGATATAGTTGCTCCAAGAAGAAATTCTAAAAATAGTAACAGTAACAGACTAAACTCCAAACAATACAATATGTTACAGATTTTACACATTTAAGAAATAGCACTAATATATACAGATCACTCAGTTCTAAATATCAAGGATTAACAGAGGTGATTATAAATAAATATCAAGAAAATTGACAAGTATATTACAGAATAGAAAAGAGTGTGTGTAAAAAGGGTGTAACTATTGCAGTGTTCACAGTGTTAGATGGAGGAGTTGTACAGGGAGATGGCCACAGGTAGGAATGATTTCCTGTGTTGGTCAGTGGTGCTTTTTGGTAATCTCAGTTTCTCACTGAACGCTCCTGTGACTAGCCAGCATGTCATGGAGTGGGTGGGAGGTATTATCCAACATTGTCCTTATCTTGGACAACATCTGCCTCTCACACACCACCAATGGCTGTTTGGTAGCGGTTTGCACACTATGCATACTCTCTCTCTCTCTCTCTTCATATATGTGTGTGTGTGGGGGGGGGCGCCAGAGGGAGTGTTCGCCCAGGGCACCAAACAGGCTAGGACCGCCACTGACTATACCTTTCTAATGTGACGCTGTTGTCCCTTCTCTGTCTCTCCCTCCCGCTCTGTTCCTGTGCTACTGAGTGTAACTACCGCCCCTCCCCCCTCATCCCATGGCATGCGGAGTGAAGCGGAAAAAAAGTGCGAGAGAGGGTGAGAGAAAGGGAAAAAAAACCCACGGCTCGCGATAAGGAGCCGGCTCGCGTCGTTCACGTCAAAGATCCGGCTCTAAGAGCCATTTCGTTCGCAAATGACACATCACTACTGAGTTGGCATGCTTGTAAGCTGGACTTTGATTCTGATTGTCCTTATTTGAATTAAACAAATGCTAATAAAATTAAATGAAGCTTTCCATTCGGGGATGCAGCCTCTAACTCTCCCCATCCTCACTGTTACAAAAGCAACAGTTTAACTAAGAATTTTATTTTGGTTTAACACATGCACACAGGCCTCTAGGTTAGTTGTCTTAAAAGGTGGCACTCTTAGTCAAGTTGGCTTAAAAATGACAACAGCACAATTATGAAATTATTCCATGGTTTTAATTTCTATCACAAAAATCCTATTCATCATCCTGCTCCATATTTTCATGGTTCTATTTTTTTTGGATTATTGATTGCTAACGAGTTAGGAAATATTATAAGTTTATGATACTGATTTAAATTATGACTGCCATTAAGTTTCATTGCTTCCTAAGTCATAAATGGTTTGACAGGGGGCATAAATCACTGGTTTGACATAAGGGGTATAATCTCCCTCCTGCTGTGAAAGAAAAAATAATTGTGTGCAGTCAGTATGAGGTTAACATGAACACCTGATGATGTCAGACAGAGCACCGCACACTCACCTGATTTAGGCAGAATCTTGCTGTACCAGACACCAATGTTGTGTTGGCAGTATCTCTCCTTCGTAGATCTCCACATACTCAGGAGTGCCTGATTATTGTTCCGGATGTCTGCCTGCTTCACTCCATACTCAGTGTATCCCACAAACTTTCCCACACTGCTGCTGAACCTGAAAATCTCCAATTTGTTGTAATATTCTGAGAAGATGTAGTCGATGTCCTTCAGCTCAGAGGAGTTAAACTGACAGCGATCCACACTATAAGTAAGAAATGCACCTGAGAACAAACAGAATCACATTTACTCTCAGAGTGTGGACTGATCTAAGATTACTTTGTTGATAAGTATCTTCAGTCATATCATTTCTTAGTATATTGATCAGTGATCAGTGTATTTATTGATCATTATACTGATCAGTGTATTGATCAGCGATGAATGTATTGCTGGTACCTGCAGTGTTGAGATTGATGAAGAGAAGGGTGAGGCAGAGGAAGGATGAAGCCATGTTCTTGAGTTCTCCTGACAAACTGACTCAGTCTGACTGAGAGCTGCTCTAAAAACAGAGGACAGGTCACATGACCACAGTGTCATCTGTTATCAGGAAGAACTCTGTGAGACCAGCTCACACTCTTCATTGTCACAGAGTAACATTTACTACTCAAAGACCTTTCATTATTATTATTTCACATGTACAGCAGCATTACTTTGCTGAAAGATGTTAAAATTTGAAATCAATATATGACACGTGAATGCAACTATAGATAACATAATAATAAACTTCATGTATTTATTAGGTACACATAAAGTATTATGTGTTTGCAGGATGGTAAATGGACTAGTTCTTATATATGGCGTTATTTTTGTGCCACTATTCTGAGTGCATGTAAAAAAAATTGAGCGTACGTAAAAAAATAGCAGGTGCAAGTGTTGCATTTTGAGGAGAAATTTTTTTTGAGCGTACAAAAGCTGAATTTAAGTGAACAAAATTAAATGCTGTGTGCAAAAAATGTATTTCAGTGTTTGCGCTTATCCAT
Source organism: Oreochromis mossambicus (assembly GCA_922035795.1). Classification (NCBI taxonomy): domain Eukaryota; kingdom Metazoa; phylum Chordata; class Actinopteri; order Cichliformes; family Cichlidae; genus Oreochromis; species Oreochromis mossambicus. The sequence continues at coordinate 98,539 of CAKLIZ010000666.1, forward strand.
ATACACACACAATAGCAGCCCCTCTCGCTCAGTCTTTTCATTTGCGCTTACTCGCAATGTGTTGCTTGCACTCACAACATTCTCTGCTTCGTGCGCTCAACTCTCTGTACACCTATAAGTGTGCCACAAAACCAGCCAATCACAGACTTGTTTTCAAAAATTCTGATTGGCTCTTATGGTCTCCAATCAGCTCACTAGCTACTGCATTCCGGAAACACTGTCCGAAATGTAGCTAAATCCAGCTAAACCCTATTAAACCCTAATTTGCGGATAATATCTTTAATTATTTTATTTTAAAATATATTATTTTTTAAGACTATCGTTGGTGTAGTATAATGTAGTTGCATCATACAACCATCCCAACTGACTCATTTTTCCAAATTTTATTTGAGTAGGTCTCTTTTATGTCGTCAAATACTGAACAGCAGCACGAAAACAGCATGTCCCGGCCACATGTAAGTAACACAAAATCATTTTGTACATTATTATTCGCTTGATAACTGACGTTAGCTAATTTTCAAACTATGCAAACTTGAAAAATGATGTACCTCATGTAGTTTGTTTTATGGGTTGTTTATTTTTGTCTGAGATACATCATTTCATTGTATTTTTCTAACTACTTGTCCATGTTCTTTGCTGCTTTTAACAGGACAAACTGAGACAGCAAATGATGCATAGACTCCTCTCTAAACTGGGAGCTGCTTTAAACCAACAACCACTAAATCTGAATTATTTGGAGTTCTTGACTCGTCATGAGCTTATTCTGTTTGAATCTTTCTCTGAGCAAATAGGTGGTCTGTAAGAGATTACAGAGGCTCTACAAAACGTTCATCATCTGGTTCAGTGTGAAATTAACATCAGCTCTGTGGCCATTATTGAACTGGAAACAGAAGTTGGTCTGGGACCTGGCCACCCCAAAATCGTACTCGAGAGAGAAAAATTGAAGAACTTGTTGGACACTCAGCTGCCAGTCAGCTGCATCGCTAAATGTCTTGGTGTTTCAAGAAGAACAATCTACAGGAGGATGCAAGAATTTGACTTGTCTGTGAGAGGAACATACAGCACAATGAATGACCAAGAGCTGGACAACATCATATCGGCTATCAAAAATCAGATGCCAAATGCTGGCTATCGAATGGTTCAAGGACATTTGGTTTCTATGGGTCTCCGTGTTCAGTGGTGGAGAATGATGGCCTCCATGCATCAAGTTGATGCTGTAGGGATCTTCACATGGATCACAGAACTAGGCTGTGTTGTGCGAAAAAGCTACTCGGTGCGAGGCCCTCTCTCCCTGGTCCACATAGACACAAATCACAAGCTAATAAGGTAAAATACCCACTTATATAGCTCTAACACAAGTTGGGCAGAAAGATGCACGTTATACTTTAAATCTGCTTTAATCAACCTTATCTGATAGGTCTTTCAGTGTATTTATAATATTTTAAAAAGCACTTGATAGAGTAATATTAAGTAAAAGGATTACAGGATGTGTAACAAAAGCAGTATTATTGTTAATTGTAAATTTTCTTGAGCAATTATTTACACTTTGTATATTGATATTTTCCATGATAACAAGCCTATCAACACATAATATGGTAAGTGCTCCAGAAAACTTAAAAATAAAAAAATTCATGACAAGAGAACTAAAATATTTAGTCTCACTGAACTTATCCACCTTCACATATAAAAATATTGGTATTATTTTCAGCACACCTGACAAGTGTCCAGTTTAAATCAGTGGCAAGTGTGCATACTGAAAAATGTATTTTCAGTGTCTTACATGTTCTGCAAATCAAGCCTTAGTGAGATTGTTTTCCCTCTGAAACAGCTACAATGTTGTGATCTTTGGTGGAGTGGATGGTGGACTCAAGGAAGGTAAATTTTTAGCTGTTATGTAGAATATTTTGTAGTTTTGAAATGAGAGCTTTATTAGGTTATTTTTTTATGAACATCAATTATTCAGCAAGCCAACATAGTGATTTTTAAAAAAAATTTATAATCAGTTCTTTACAAAAAAAAGGTTCAACTAAAAGGCCATTTTTATTTTTTGATAAGTACTACCAACATTGATGTATAGACTACTCAAGCTTTGAATTATGGTTATGAACATAGAACCATACAATATTCCTTGAACACTTATTATGAAACTGCATTATTAACTGAAAAACTATACATGATCTGAAACCAGATCTTTAATTTCCCATTTGTTTTTACTGCAGGTCCTGTACTTGGATGCAGCATTCTCATTTTTCCTGAGATCAGCCCAGCTTCAACCTTGATGGCTTGCCATCAAGGTTTTATGCCCTGATTAAATTTATATGCTAGCAACAAGTTTCATTAAAGAAAACTTTAAAAATTCCTTAAAAATGTATTTTTATCATAGGGTTAGGGCAGATCAAGGAGTAGAAAACCTGGACATTGCACATTTCATGTTTGCCACACGATCGTGGGGCGATCGTGGCTCAAGAGTTGGGAGTTCGCCTTGTAATCGGAAGGTTGCAGGTTCAAGCCCCGGCTCGGACAGTCTCGGTCGTTGTGTCCTTGGGCAAGACACTTCACCCGTTGCCTACTGGTGGTGGTCAGAGGGCCCGGTGGCGCCAGTGTCCGGCAGCCTCGCCTCTGTCAGTGCGCCCCAGGGTGGCTGTGGCTACAACGTAGCTTGCCATCACCAGTGTGTGAATGGGTGAATGACTGGATATGTAAAGCGCTTTGGGGTCCTTAGGGACTAGAAAAGCGCTATATAAATACAGGCCATTTACCATTTACACGAGGAACAGGGAGAGCGAGTTTCATATCTGGAAAGTGTCCACAATCAGAGGTTATGATGTTTTTTATATTATTATTGACTGCATGGGTAAATTGTTGTAGCAGTTCTAATATTGATTTGAAGCATGAAATACCTGAAATCCAAATTCAAATGTATTTACAGAGTAGAACGACTTTGGCGTGATGTCTGGATTGCGGTCACTAGCAAGTGCCATGATATTCTTCACTCACTCGAGGAGGATGGCCTGCTTGACATTTCAGATTTCATTCATCTCTTTGGTGTCCACTACATCTTTGTCCCTCGACTCCGAGCAGATCTTGTCACCTTTGTTGGAGGATGGAATAATCATCCCCTCAGGACAGAAGGTGGTCTCCCTCCTGAACAGCTCTGGTGTATGGGACATCTACAAGAGCTGGACGGGGGCGAGAGACTTGAGGTACCAGATCATAATCAGATTTTTTTTTTTTTAATTTATTTAAATGTTGAATTTCAAAATTTTAGTTAGCAGTTAACTCTGCTCTTCTGAAATTAACAAACTAAACACTTGTAGCACATCTGTGAGATGCTTCTGGTGACTTTATACATTCTTGCTTTTCAATTACCACTAATCTAAATTACAGTAAGAAGAACATGAAAACAAAGGCATTCTTTTTAAATTGTTGTATTTAATGGAAAAAACGCTTACACTAAATAACATTACTCCCAAAAGTACCTATTCTGGAATAATGACTATTATATATGTTTGTGGATTTGAAGGAGCTTCAGGATCCAGGCATTGACTGGGAGAGTGCTGCACTGCAAGAAGAATCGAACAGCACAGTTGTGGTTCCTGAAGTTGAATTGAATTGAATTGAATTGAATTTTATTTATATAGCGCCAAATCACAACAAAAGTCGCCTCAAGGCGCTTTATATTGTACAGTAGATCGCACAATAATAGATACAGAGAAAAACCCAACAATCATGTAACCCCCTATGAGCAAGCACTTTGGGCGACAGTGGGAAGGAAAAATAGGAAGAAACCTCCAGCAGAACCAGGCTCAGGGAGGGGCGGGGCCATCTGCTGTGATTGGTTGGGGTGAGAGAAGGAAAACAGGATAAAGACATGCTGTGGAAGAGAGACAGAGATTAATAACAGATATGATTCGATGCAGAGAGGTCTATTAACACATAGTGAGTGAGAAAGGTGACTGTAAAGGAAAAACTCAATGCATCATGGGAATCCCCGGCAGCCTACGTCTATTGCAGCATAACTAAGGGAGGATTCAGGGTCACCTGGTCCAGCCCTAACTATATGCTTTAGCAAAAAGGAAAGTTTTAAGCCTTATCTTAAAAGTAGAGATAGTGTCTGTCTCCCGAATCCAAACTGGAAGCTGGTTCCACAGAAGAGGGGCCTGAAAACTGAAGGCTCTGCCTCCCATTCTACTTTTAAATACTCTAGGAACAGCAAGTAGGCCTGCAGAGCGAGAGCGAAGTGCTCTAATAGGGTGATATGGTACTACAAGGTCATTAAGATAAGATGGGGCCTGATTATTTAAGACCTTGTATGTGAGGAGCAGGATTTTGAATTCTGGATTTAACAGGAAGCCAATGAAGGGAAGCCAAAACAGGAGAAATATGCTCTCTCTTTCTAGTCCCTGTCAGGACTCTTGCTGCAGCATTTTGGATTAGCTGAAGACTTTTCAGCGAGTTTTTAGGACTTCCTGATAACAATGAATTACAGTAGTCCAGCCTGGAAGTAATAAATGCATGAACTAGTATTTCAGCATCACTCTGAGACAGAATATTTCTAACTTTAGAGATGTTGCGCAAATGGAAGAAAGCAGTCTTACATATTTGTTTAATATGTGCATTGAAGGACATGTCCTGGTCAAAAATGCCCACTGGATGAGGAAACCCTGGAGGGACTTCAGAGAACAATTAATCCCTTGGAACATTCTGAGTCACACGGTCGTGACCTGTACATACAATTCTTGCTACAGGTGTCAAACCAACAGTGACACTTAACATGGATGTGAAAGTCAACGCTCTTTTAAGTTCTCAAATACTGGATTTCTTTGCTAAAACATTCAGAATACAAGTAGACAAGCAAACAAAGCACTTGCTTATTATCTATCAACATAGGACCCTACACAAAGTTTTGAAGTCTTGTCATTTTCATGAAACAGGTACGAACATCTTAACATCTAGTGTTTAGAAACATTTTTACTCATTTAGTTTCCAAATTACAAGACAATGTGTTAAACTCTGTGGAATCCACCACCATAATTAACTGCTGCACTCATTATGGTTTTAAACAGTGAGTAAGTGTCCAGATGCTGCACTGGAAAAGTCATAGTACAAGTGCATACACTCACAACTGGGTAACAAATTGAGTGATCTCCCAGCCGCTCCTTACATTCGTGGTCAAACTTGCATGTTATTTTGAAATGTCTCTTTTCATCAGGAAGGATGGGAACATGGGACTGGCCAGTCATCCACTGGAGCACATGCTGGACAGCAAGAGACTCTGATTTTTCACCACCTGCACCGCCTGTGTTTCCATCTGTGATGTTTGAAAATGTTTATGAAGTCTTTTCTAAATAAAAAGCAATCTGGATTACAATGTTTTGAATTAACAACTAAGAACACTTCCTAGTGCCCTGCATGTTAAAGCAAAAATATTTAACAGATGCATACGGTATATATACAATACTATAGGTATATACAGCTAATACTATATAGTACCTGATACTTCAATCTCCTGCAAGAAATCTTGCAAAAAATTTATGATTTTCCTCTCAGTTCTCTCCCTAGATGTCCCCTTTTCACTGAAATGTGGTTGGCAGCTCATCATAATGAAATCAAGGTCTGGCTGTAAATAAGGAAATAAAGTAATTATCTTATAGATATATTGTTCATTCAAAACTAATAAATAAATACAGTATAACTATAGTACAGATAGTCAAAGGAGCTTGCAAAGAAAAGCGTCTGGACTTCTTTAAGTTGCTTGAAGACGTTTCACCTCTCATCCGAGAAGCTTCTTCAGTTCTTTTGACTACGATGACCTGGAAGACTGAGAACCTTCACAGACAGATATAGTACAGACAAAGAATATTCATAAAACTGCTGTGTTGCATGTACAGTTCATTGTAAATAATTGTACTTTCTGTAAAGTGGTTTCAATAAAACAGAAGAAAAGTATGTTTATTTTTTTTAATTCAAGATCTGTTCTAGTGCTGGGCGATATGACGATATATATCGTGTGGACGATAGAAAAGTGTCTATCGTGCCATTTGTCTTCTATCATTTCTATCGTTTCTAACCCTAAATTTATAAATTATTACATAAAATTTATCATTAACCCTTTACAACCGGTTGGAGCAGGCACACTCTGTTTTGCCTAACTATTTTTAAATCCCTGTAGAACTGGAACCACGTAAGCTAGCGCAATAATTTTTTTTGCATATGAAACCGTAGGAGTTGTACTTACTTACTTATGCCATTAGCTTGTCCTAAGTCACGGTTTCCTTCCACATATAGCTTTGCAAAAATTGCATAAAAAGCGCTTCCAGCAACAAAAACATAATATTCCAGACTTGCAGTAACAAAAACAATATTCCAGAAACCGGTTTTGCCAATCCGATCAGCTGTTCATAACACTTCCTACTTGGAATATAAGTCAGCGCGAACTATCGCATGTCCGCCATTACCTGTCCGAAACCGGAAGTGACGTCATTTTTGCGGAAACTGTAGTTTTTAAAAGTCATGTTTGACTTTATGCTTTTCTGTATCGTTTCTGAGATGCTTAGAAGTCAAATGACACTGTTGGAAATAGTTTATTTTGATGCATTATAATATTTATTTTTATTTTTCCTGTAGTACATAAAAATTAGTGTATCTCAAAAATAAAACTATGAAGACACTCAAAATAAATTTCTCGTGGTGGGAAACTATTTTGTGCAACTTTTTTGTATTTACAGTTTTGAGGGATAAGCCTCTTAAATTTCTCTAACTAGAAATATATGGAAAAAAACAAAACAAAAACGATTTTCATTTTTTTTTTGTAGTTTATTGCACTTTTTTGCAATTTATGCAGTTACTATGGACTTAATGCATACATATTATTAAAATTTGGGCTATAACGGTTGTATTGATGTATAGCAACTTGAAATGCTCCCACAAATGGCACTACAGCATGTAAAATGTAAAGATAAGCTCTGGCGGACTTGGTTCTATGGTAGGTCTTAAAGGGTTAAATAGCCTGTGGCAAATAGGCTAATAAAGAGAAAATAAAGTTAAAAAAAAATGATATTTTTCGCAAAGAAACTCCGTCTTGTGGTTTTGCGACATGGTGCTGCTTTACGTGGACCCGGATTTACGACATGCTTTATGGTAACTCAAAACAAAGACTGCACCCTCTCCACTCGCTGTTTACAGACTGCATACTTTCCAGATGACCACAGGTCAGGTGGTATATCGTGATATAAAATAATTCATATCGTGATAAATATTTTTTCCATATCGCCCAGCACTAATCTGTTCACATGTACTTAGCAAGTACATACACATGAAATGCAAACTATTTACATGGCAACGCACAGCTTGCATCAATCGTGAATCGTTCATCTAGAGCATATTTTGGGGCAGGTGCTGAGGAGAAGTCAATGTTATGTAAAACCTCTGGCTGTATCTTGGTCATATGGTCAACGTACTCACAACGTGGAGGCTTAGAAACGGCCAAATCTTGTACCCAACCGTTTGTGAATCAGATGTGCACCTTCAGGGATTTATAATTACGAAAATGATTTCACCTATGCGCTGACTCCACAGACAAAGTACGCAAAGATATCAGGATAGGACAACGGCGGTAGGCTGTCTGGGTTTCCACTCAACTGCATTATTTCATACGGGTCCACATTACCGATGCAGGCTATTTTTCCAAGTACCGTCTCTTCGCTTCTGGGCACAATCGGTCGCGAGCATGGTTCTGGCAGTCCCGCTTCCAACACAGTGTGTTTGTTTTGATTTGTTGCCTTCTGACATGGCGCCGCGATCCCAAAATGCACTGCGGCGTGGCGTCAACTCCAAAGCCCTATATGGATAAGTGCAAACACTGAAATACATTTTTTGCACGCAGCAATGAATTTTGTTCACTCAAATTCAGCTTTTGTACGCTAAAAATAAACTTCTCCTCAAAATGCAACACTTGCACATGCAATCTTTTTTTTCCATGCCCTCAATTTTTTTTACGTGCGCTCAGAATAGTGGCACAAAAATAACGCCATACTTATATAGCTCTTTTCTACTCAATCTGAACACTCAAAGCACTTTACAAAACACAAGCACTTTTTCTAAGTGCTTCGTAGCTAACGTTCACACACATTCACACTCCGATGGATTTGGAGGGTCACATGGGTTTAGTATCTTGGCCAAGGATATTTGGCATGCAGACTGGAATCGAACCACTTTCCAGTTAGTAGCTGACCTGCTCTACCACCTGAGCTACAGTCACCATCAACCCAAACATCTGATCAGATTTCATTAAAAAAAAAACTGCAAAAAAACAACATGATGCTGCAGGCCTCATTACATTTAGGTTTTAAAACCAAAAGTGAAGTCAAAAAATGAAATCATACCCAAACACTACAATTCCGTAATATCATTCTGACGGTGAGACCATAAGACACTTCAGTTAGTGTCACATATCTGTTTTAAGTGTAAGTGTCAGCTGTGTGTTACTGTATCATCCTTCAGCTGTCTCTCTTCCACAGCATGTCTTAATCCTGTCTTCCTTCTCTCACCCCAACCGGTCGCAGCAGATGGCCCCGCCCCTCACTGAGGCTGGTTCTGCCGGAGGCTTCTTCCTGTTAAAAGGGAGTTTTTCCTTCCCACTGTCGCCAAAGTGCTTGCTCATAGGGGGTCATATGATTGTTGTTTTTTTTCTGTATCTATTATTCTACGATCTACTGTACAATATAAAGCACCTTGAGGCGACTGCTGTTGTGATTTGGGGCTATATAAATAAAATTGAATTGAATTGAATTGAATTGAATTGACAGCCACTGAGACATTTCCGATGAGGCTTCAGTGAACAGTAGAACTAACTTTTTGTACTGTGTTTCATTGGTCTATTCTATTCTATTCAAAAAGAGCTTAAGGACACAATTCCAAACTGGTTCTTTTGCTCAGTCATCTGTTATGTCCATAAGTTAGGAACAATTTTTTTCTTTGTTACCTTCAATACTGATAATAACATTTGGAATATTTTATATTTGGATGTTTCATTTACTAATGCACCGTTTACAAAAATGTCCTGACAGCTGGAATAATACCATAATACCATTAAAACCCATATTCATCTACACTCAAACACTGATGACATCATCACTGTGAGTCAATCAGCTGCACTCGTTTCCTTTGATGAGGAAGAAGGTTCGAGCAGCCACACCGAGCAGACCCACAGTCAGACCCACTCCACAAAACACAGAGGGTCCAACACCTGGATCAGACTGAGCAGATGCCTCCACATCTGGAGACAAAAACACACAGAGACTAAACCTCCACATCTGGACACAAACAGGAAACACATACATATGTCTCAAACTGTCAGCTGACTGACTACAGTCAGCAATTAAAATTGATATTAGCAGCTGGCTAAGGCCAACAGCAAACTAGTTAAAGAAAGTAACAAGTAAACAAAAGCATATTTAAAATGTTAGTTGATTAACTGAGTCAACTGTTTGGGCTCAGTCTCCTCCACTTGTGGAGATATTTGTCTGTCTTTTTCAGTCAGTTCTCTATATTTAAATTTTTTTTTCTTACCATAGATTCTAGTTTCTGGTTGTGTTAGGGCCAGATGTTGCACTGTGCAGCTGTAGATGTCTCCCACCTGTGGGGTGAAATCCAGTCTGGATATCTGGGTGAAGGTCCCATCTTTGTTAGGATAGGGAACATTGATGCTGGATCTTTTAGTGACCTTCTGTCCGTTCTTGGTCCAGGAGATGTTGACAGGAGCAGGATAGAAACCAGTCACATGACAGATCAGAGTGTTCTTCTCTCCAGACTCCACCTCATCTCTGGTGTAGATCATCACAGCTGAAGGAGCATCTGTGCACAAACACACAAACGGGCAGGGATAGTGTCCAGTATGTTGGCTGATATACGTTTTTGCATTTGAAATAAAAGTTGGGATAATTTTAACACCATTACATGAAGTGTTGTTAATTATTCTTTTATAATCATATTTTTAATCCCACATGTGGGATATTTGTCAAGGAGCACAGTGTACAGGTGGTACCTTGTTCAAGTGTACCTCAGAGCAGCCGTTTGACGGCGTTGACTCACACTCTGACATTTTGGAACACCACTGTGTCGTCAGCAAACTTCACAATGGTGTTGGAGCCGTGGGTGGCCACACAGTCTGAAGTGTAGAGGGAGTAGAGCAGTGGCGAGAGAACACATCCCTGTGGTGCTCCTGTGTTGATGGTGATGCTGTTAGAGACGCATTTACCCACCCTCACCACCTGAGTTCTACCAGTGAGGAAGTCCAACACCCATGCACACAGATGGCTGTTGAGTCCCAGATCCCTGAGCTTTGTGAACAGTCTGCAGGGCACTATTGTGTTCAACGCTGAACTGTAATCAACAAACAGCATTCTCACATAGTTACCCTGTTTCTTGTCCACGTAGCTGAGGGTGGTGTGCAGGACGTGGGTGATGGCATCCTCTGTGGATCTGTTGGGTCGGTAGGCGAACTGCAGCGGATCTGTGGTGTCTGGGATGGAGGAGGAGATGATGTTCTTCAGCAGCCTCTCAAACACCTTCATTACTACCGATGTCAGTGCAACTGGCCGGTAATCGTTCAGGGATGAGGGTTTGCTGTTCTTGGGCACAGGGATGATGGTGGATCTTTTGAAGCATGTGGGGACCACAGACTTCGCCAGGGACTCGTTGAAGATGTAAGTGAACACACCTGCTAGCTGGTCAGCGCAGCAGACGGCCGGTGATGCCGTCTGGCCCCGCCGCTTTCCTTGTGTTCACTCTCCTCAATGGCGCTCGGACGTCATGCTCTGCGATGCTGGTCACCGGTCTCTCGCTGATGACGTCACTGTCCTCGGTAGTCAGGCGGTAGATAGCATTAGCCGCCTGGCTAACCTCGAAATGGGCTTAGAACTGGTTCAGCTCATTGGTGAATGCAGAGTCGGCGTTGATTGGCGCAGTGTCCCTGGGTTTGTAGTCCGTAATGGTGCGTAGTCCGTGCCACATACTCTGTGTGTCGCCCTGGTAGAAGCGGGACTCCACACGCTCCCAGTACCGGCGTTTGGCATCTCTCACCACGCACCGTATGCCGTATGAGGCCGCTTTGTAGGCGCTCATATCGCCAGTGGCGAGACCCGCGTTGTAGGTGGCGGGCCTGGCGTTTACTGCAGTGCGGATCGATCTGTCCATCCACGGTTTCTGGTTTGGGAATGTGGTGACTCTCGCAGTGGGGATAATCTCCTCCGCTAGCATATTGACGAAGCATACTGCTACTTCCGTAAACTCGTTGATGTCGACTGCGCATGCTCTGAACATGTCCCAGTCGACGTCATTGAGTGCGTACTGTAGCGTAGCTTCTGATTGGGCAGACCACCGTTTTACCTCCCTCGTGGTTACTTCTTCCCTCCGTATGTTTTGTTTATACTGGGGAATGATGGCGTTGTGGTCAGACTTCCCAAAAGCCGGGTGTGAGACAGCTTTGTAGCCCTGCTTGTATGGCGTGTAGCAGTGATCCAAAATTCGATCCCCCCTCGTTGGACACGAGACATGCTGGGAAAAGTTTGGCATGACTTGTCTGAGGTTCGCTTTATTAAAGTCTCCTGCTACAATGAGGGCTGCGGCCGGGTCCTTGTTTTGAAGCGAACTCAGCACATCATGTAATTCGGACAAAGCCATACCTGTGTCCGCTTAGGGTGGGATGTAGACCACCGTGGCGATGACCGAGGTGAACTCACGGGGCAGATAGAAAGGGCGGCACTTAATGCTCAGGAATTCCAGATGTGGCAAGCAGCTGCTCGAAAGAGTAGAAATGCTCCTGGCATCACACCACTTTCTGTTTACCATGAAACACACTCCTCCACCTTTGGTTTTGTTCGACTCTGCCGTTCAGTCCGCGTGGTGCACAAAGAATGAATCCGACGGAGTTACGGCCTGGTCCGGCACGGTGGGGGTCAGCCATGTCTCCGTGAAGCACAGAATGTTGTAGTCCCTCATGTCACGTTGGAAGGTGACTCTTGCTCTTAGGTCATCGAGCTTGTTCTCCATGGATTGTACGTTGGCCAGTAGGATACTGGGCAGTGGTGCGCGATGCGGCTGCTGTCTCAGTCTGTTCCTAATGCCAGCACGTTTCCCCCGGCGCTTCTTTGTTCTACGCCTCGGATGAGCGGCCCGTCCTTTGTTGTTCTCCGCGCCGCGTAGGATCTCTGGCGGCCAGGATGGGTCGGGTTTAAAAGTGTCCAAGATTAGATGTGCAACCTTGTCACCGATGTTTACAAGTGATCTGCTGTCCTATACTATAAGATTAGAGGATTTTGGAATGTAACCCAGAGCAAAAAATAAGTAAAAAACAAGAAAAGTGGATAGTCGGAGTGGAGCGGTAAGGAAGGCGTCTGGACGTGGCCGCGCCATCTTTTAGAAAAAGTGCAGTCTTTAGATCAAACAACACATTTGTTTTACATTCAAACACAGAAGCTGTCGAACAGAACATGGTATATTATTTTTAGGTGGAAACTAGCGAGCTAACTCTGCTAACTTCTAAACTTCGTTAAATTTTATAAATTCTGTTTTCACGGATGCCTAGATGCTAAACTTAATTGTTACACCTGGTAAAGCAGCAATGCTGATCATTTTATTAAGAATGAAAGAATTTAGATAGTTTGTAACTCGCAGTGACAGTGTTCCTTTGACTTTGGGACAGATAGTTCTATCAGAATCCATTGCAAACAAATTTAATTTTTGGCTCTGAATGTGAATATACAAAGGGTCTTTGTATAACAGTCGTTTGTTGCCATAGACCTGCTTCCGACTCTAAAGAAACTGTGCATTCTTTAAAGCTTTTCCTGTTCATACTAAATTATAGTGAGCTTGTTTTAGCAGGTGACGTTAACTGGCATTGGCTCAAAACTGTTTCAGATGATTTTAAATCTTTCTGTGATTCTATCTTACCCAGCAAATAGGTAGACAATTACTGTGTTTGAGAAGGGTCGAATCACTGGTGTGCATCAAGCAGTGAAAACATCTCAGGAGATTGCAGAAACTACTAAAATTGGGTTAAGAATTGTCCAACGCATTAATAAAAAGTGGAAGGATAGTGGGGACCCATCGTCTTCGAGGAAGAAATGTGGCTGCAGTAAAGTCCTGAATGATCGTGATTGGCGGTCACTTAAACGTTTAGTGGAATCAAATCGAAGAAAAACAACACTAGCTCTCAGGGCTATGTTTAGTAGTGAAAGTAAGAGCATTTCCACACCCACAATGTGAAGGGAATTCAAGGGATTGGGACTGAACAGCTGTGTACCTGTAAGAAAACCACTAATCAGTGAGGCAAACTGGAAAAACATTCTTCAATTTCGTAGGGAGCAAAAGGTTTGGAGTCTGGAGCAGTGCATGAAAATCACGTGGTCTGATGATTTTAGATTTACCCTGTGAGTGATATGCGCATCAGGGTAAGAAGAGAGGCAAATGAAGTGATGCACCCATCATGCCTACTGCCTACTGTACAAGCCTGTGGGGGCAGTGTTATGATCTGGAGTCACAGTTGGTGAGGTCTAGGTTCAGCAACAGTGTGTGCTCCAAGAATGAGGTCAGCTTACTACCTGACTATACTGAATGACCAGGTTATTCCATCAATGCGTTTTTTCTTCCCTGATGGCATGGGCATACTCCAAGATGAGAATGCCAGGAGTCATCGGGCTCAAATTATGAAGGAGTGGTTCTGGGAGCACGAGACATCATTTTTCACACATGGATTGGCCACCACCGAGTCCAGACCTTAATCCCACTGAGAATCTTCGGGATGTGCTGGAGAAGGCTTTGCGCAGCGGTCAGACTCTACCATCATCGATTCAAGATCTTGGTGACAAATTAATGCAACACTGGATCGAAATGAATCTTGTGACATTGCAGAAGCTTATCAAAACAATGCCACAGCGAATGAGTGCTGTAATCAAAGCAAAAGGTGGACTAACGAAATATCAGAGTGTGTGACCTTTTTTTTTTATGGTGGTGAATTTTTGGGGGGCCAGGCAGTGTATCTTCTGGTTCTTTGTGTGACTCTCTAAATCCAGTCTCTGTAAAATCCTGCACAAATCTTCCGGTGTACACTAGTCAGCCATTTAACGTTTTTCCTTTCTCTGTGCATCATAGAAAATCTTCAGGACCCGACTTAATAGATCCTTACTTTTTGAAACTGCCAGCTGATTTTGTGGCAGAGCCTCTCGCAATTCTTTTCAACCTCACACCTAATCTGTATGAAATTCCCTCAGAATGGAAATCAGCTTTAATTGTCCCTATATAAAAAGGGGGTGACCCAGGAGTTTTAAATAATTAAAGACCAATATCTAATCTATCTGTGCTGGCCAAAGTTGTTGAAGGTCTTGTGTGTGAGCAGTTGAAGGAGTTTTTACATACCAATGCTATTTGATCTCAATATCAATCAGGCTTTAGGAAAAATTATGATACTATCACAGCTGCTATGAAAGTGGTAAATGATATTACTGTTGCACCTGATAAGAAACAACACTGTGCATCCCTTTTTATTGATTTGTGAAAAGCAACAGACACTGTCTGACAAGACAGCAGTCAAACTGATGTCAAACTGATGTTTATTTTCTTCTACAAATTAGCAAATCTAAATATAGTTTTAGTTGAACATGAGAAAATATATATATATATATATATATATTTTTGATATTATATTCTAAGTTGAAGGCATTGTATATGTTTTTGTTGTTCAAATTTAGATGATGAGGATGTAAACCTGAGGGAGTAGGGCTAAATAAGTATATACTTCTGCCTACTCCTTTTCAAACAACTGCATGGAATGATTTTATGAAATGTTGGTGAATGTATATGTTTGAAATAAAAATGAACTGAACTGAAGTGAACACTATTGATCACTGTATTTTAAAATTTTAGACTCCTCCAGTCAGGACTCGCTGAGAGAGCAGTGGCAAGGTTCTCAAACTACCTGGGTAACAGGCCTCATTGCATTAAATCTCATGGTCTATATTGTGAATTTTTTACAGTGCACAACAGAGTGCCACAGGGCTCTGTATTAGGTCCCATAGCATTTACATAAAAAATCTTGGTCGAAAGGTGCTAGATGAAAACTTGCACTTCTATGCTAGTTATTTACAGCTGTGGTTCAACTCTTGTACAAGCCACTGATTCTGCGCAGAAAGCCTTTTTTTGCTGCCCAGCACTCATTACTTCAGCTTAAACTTGTTTTCAATGCAGACAAAAAAAACTCATGTTGTTTTCCAAATCAAGGAAAGGGCCCAAATGAATCAATCAGTAACCAATGACTCATGCACCTTAAAACCAGATGTAGAGAAACTTGTGATGAAACTGAAGTTCAAACAGAGTTTTTATTTTCATTTGGGTTTTTCTTTTAATACTTAAAATTCTTATAATTGAAGCGGCTTCTAGCTGCAACATTCTTGCCTGTGCTGGATTATGGAGATATTCTATATATAAATGCTTCTGCTCAATGTCTTTGAGTGGTCGATACTGTGTATCGTGCTTCTCTGAGGTTGATCACTAACCGTAAATTTCAGACTCACCACTGTGAGTTAAACTCTCACTTAGGATGGCCTGCTTTTGCCAGTTGGAGGAACTCTCATTTATACAGTTTTATATATAGGGCAATACTCAGATTGATGCCTTCCTATATATGTTCCCTGCTTGCAAAGAAACATGTTGGTCAATATTCTCTTCGTCTGCAGGGTTACTTGTTGCTTTCTGTTCCATTTGCCTGAACTGAAATTGGCAAAAGAGCTTTTGTCTAGTGATGGTAAATTTGATTCTTTTTACTGAATCAGGTTTGAATGAGTCACTCACCAAAATGAATCACGTTTTTTGAGTCATTTGAGTCACTGTGTCAGATGCCCAGAGAGCGCAAAAAATGTACATAAACTTAAAAAAAACCCACATCTTTATTAGAATTTTCTGGGTTTTTTGTTAGTAGTATTTTCCTCAAATGTGTCAAATATATATTTTCTCATCTAAATAATTTAGTGAAATCTCCAAAAATCTCCCACTGAAGGAACAATGGGCCCATTGTTCCTTCAGTGGGCTGGTTTTAGTCATTATGCAAATGTACTGTTTATAAGATTGGGGAAACCTGCAGTCAGCTGAGACTGAAGAAGTCACTTGGATGAGTGACGAAACGTTTCTCCCACAAAATGCTACGTCCAGATGAACAGATTCAACTTTTGGAGATTTACTTTCCTGGATGATTGAGAATGCATCAAGAAAATTTAGTGAAATAGTGAATTTCTGATTATTTTACTTGCATTATTGCAGGAGTCAGACACTGTATTTTTATAGTGGTAGAACTTAGTACATATATTTTTTCTTTTAGTCTGCTAATTATCTTTGCAAAACAAACAAAGTGTAGACTGAATGTTATATTGTGTCAGTCAGACTATCAGACTTCATCTCTGGTGAAGGAGCAACTCTTCCATGGTAACAGGCTCCGAGTTTCAGCAGCTGAGAGCCGGGAGAGAGGGGTGAAGAGTTGATGTACCGCGAGTGTCCACTGAGCTGTGAGCCGGGGTGTGGTAATGCTCCTTAACGCTGGTTGCCAACCAAGAATAATAAGAAGAAGAAGCTGTGAGCCGGGAGGGAGGGGGTGAGTAACTCAAATGTGCTGTTAGCATGTTAGCAGAGCGATGCTACTGTGAACTGAGGAGCTATTGTCTTGATGTGAGCTTCTACTCACGGTTTTTTCTTCCAGTTCAAAGCAGAAATGTTTTTGTTAAGTAACTGGCTGTTGTCAGTAAAGTGATTCTTGAGTATTGAACGAGTCATTCATGACTTGCAAATTACTATTTTTGTCCATTTGGCACCCTTGGCTTGGAACATGCTGCAGAACGACTGGAAAATGACAGAATTTATTTCATTGAGTGCTTTTAAATCAAAACAAAGAATCCTTGAGGTCAATCCCATGACATTCATGTATTTCAATTAGATTGCCTGTCATTTTTATTGAATTTAATTTTTATTTTTTATTTTGCACGTGTTTTGTTGCTGCCTGTGTTTAATTGTGTAATTTTTTAACTGTGAGATACTTGCTGCTACCTATCTTGGCCAGGTCTCCCTTGAAAAGGAGGTTCTTAATCTCAATGGGATCTTCCTGGTTAAATAAAGGTCTGTTATCCTGTCTTCCTTCCCTCATCCAAACCGGCTCCCTGAGCCTGATTCTCCTCCTGTTAAAAGTGACTTTTTCCTTCCCACTGTTGCCAAAGTGCTTGCTCATAGGGCAGGGGTAGGGAACTCCAGGCCTCGAGAGCCAGTGTCCTGCAGGTTTTAGATGGCCCAACACAGCTGATTTAAATGGCTAAATTAGCTCCTCAACATGTCTTGAAGTTCTCCAGAGGCCTCCTAATGAATTAATCATTTGATTCAGGTGTGGTGACCCAGGGTGGGATCAAAAACCTGCAGGGACACCGGCTCTCGAGGACTGACGTTCCCTACCCCTGTCATAGGGGGTCATATGATCGTTGGGTTTTTCTCTGTGTGTAATATTGTGAGGTCTACCTTACAATATAAAGCCACTGTTGTCTGTGAAGGTTCTCAGTCATCCAGGTCATCGTAGTCAAAGGAGCTTGCAAAGAAAAGCGTCTGGACTTCTTTAAGTTGCTTGAAGACGTTTCACCTCTCATCCGAGAAGCTTCTTCAGTTCTAAGGTCAAATGGTGGGGAGTCCCAGATTTAAACCTAGTAGGAGTATCCCCCCAAAGAGGGACAAAAGGACCCCCTGATGATTCTCTAATCACCTGAGCCAGACCTTCCCAAAGTGTGGAGCCCGCCCCCTAGGGGGGGCGCAGAGCCATGGCAGGGGGGGCGCGGGATGAAAAGAGAACAAACAAAACAAAAAAAACGCTTGGACACTGCTAGCACGGTGCACCCACAGAAACGCAAAGCAGGAGATGAAGCATGGCTGAATATGTTTCCAAACCAACTTCATTCTAAGCCAAAGACTAGAAAATATAGTGAAGCATATCTTCCCTTTGGCTTCACCTGCACAAGTGCCAAGGTAGGTCTCCCCTGCAGAATCGATTTTCCCTGCGTCAGGAGCACGCGTTGGGCTCTTCAAATCACGGACAAACAGTATCCCACATTCTTGATTTTTAGTTCACAAACACTTGTTGTAATGACTAACTACTCCTGACATTTTGGAGATGTTAGCTCTTTATACAGTAAAGTTACAGTGGGATACAAATAATATCAGGCTGATCCTGCCACGATTTGTTCCCCCTGTCTAAATCATGGACAAACAGTATCCCACAGCTGTTTATGTTTTTAAACCCATTTTGCACAGAGAGGCATTTTTTGAAAAATGTATTGATAGCAATGTTGAACATTATTACACAGGAAAAAAACAACTACACGTAAAATAATTACACCGTGACGCCTCTGCCTTTCTAAATGGAGACAGTAACTGCGTGTGTAAATGTAAGCGTGTAAAACCTGAAGATGGTCAGATTAACAGTAACAGTATTTCGTCTCTATCTGCCATTCTGCAATTCATCTCATGTAAACAATAACGTGACGTGAAAAAAGGCACATACCTTTGACGTTGCGTGACAAACTCTGTATTCCTCGTCCACACGTAAATGCAAAAAAGGAGTTTTAAAAAAATCTCCGTTTTCGGTGATTCGAAACACCGTCTTGATGCATTCTCAATCATCCAGGAAAGTAAATCTCCAAAAGTTGAATCTGTTCATCTGGACGTAGCGTTTTGTGGGAGAAACGTTTCTCTCACAAAACGCTACGTCCAGATGAACAGATTCAACTTTTGGAGATTCGAAACACCGTTTACGTGTGGACGAAACAGCTGCGTTTTCAAAAATACCCGTGTAGGTGTGGACGTAGCGTAAAAGAATTAGTAGTTTATTTCATTGCTGCCTGTAATTTATTGCAGATTACTTGTATTTGCTTAATTGTTTAATAAATGTTTGAGGTGTGAAATAAATCGGAATGGAGCAAAATATGGGTGTGTGGTTGGAGGATGTGCGCGGGGGTAGGGGGGCGCGAACATTTTTCTTGTAAAACATGGGGGGCCTAGCAAAAAAAGTTTGGGAACCACTGACCTGAGCCAAGGTGTGAAAATGGATTTGGGTCCCAATCAGCCAGGGTTTCGGGTGAGCTCATTGTGAAACCTGGCCCCACCTTATCATGCGATTTCCTGAGGTCAGATGGCCCAGGATGTGAGTGGGCGTTAAGGCGTCTAGGGAGGGAACTTAAAACTGGATTATAGATGGCAGACAGTTGGTGTCGTAAACCACCGCCTCATAAAAAAAAAAAATTCCCCACTCGCCCCTGTGGGCGGTCAATCCTTCAAGCTCGGGTCCTCTACCAGAGGCCTGGGAGCTTGAGGGTCCTGCGCAGTATCTTAGCTGTTCCCAGGACTGCACTCTTCTGGACAGAGATCTCCGATGTTGTTCCCGGGATCTGCTGGAGCCACTCGCCTAGCTTGGGAGTCACCGCACCTAGTGCTCCGATTACCACGGGGACCACCGTTACCTTCACCCTCCACATCCTCTCGAGCTCTTCTCTGAGCCCTTGGTATTTCTCCAGCTTCTCGTGTTCCTTCTTCCTGATGTTGCTGTCATTCGGAATCGCTACATCGATCACTACGGCCGTCTTCTTCTGTTTTTCTACCACCACTATGTCCGGTTGGTTAGCCACCACCATTTTGTCCGTCTGTATCTGGAAGTCCCACAGGATCTTAGCTCAGTCATTCTCCACCACCCTTGGAGGCGTCTCCCATTTTGACCTCGGCACTTCCAGGCCATATTCGGCACAGATGTTTCTGCATACTATGCCGGCCACTTGGTTATGGCGTTCCATGTATGCCCTGCCT
>CAKLIZ010000667.1:0-30389 GCA_922035795.1 Oreochromis mossambicus
ATTGCGAAGCTTTTTACGTTCAGGGAAACGGGGTGGTCATGGCGGCAGGTGGAGTTTCAATCGCTCGCCAAAAAGCAGTAACCTGCTGTCGCTCAAAAACACAATGTCCAATCTCTCCCAAAGTTCGCAGGCGTGATGAGACTCGAGCTCAGAAATGTTTGTTATGCCATTTGTCAGTAATGGTTAGAGCGCCACCTAGTGGGACGACTATAATAATGGTTGAATGCGATGAAATTTTAGCTGGTGGTTAAATGCATGAATTCCATCAATGTGACATGAGATCGGAAGCGCTGGTTTTAGGTGTTGGGCTTGGCTCGACGCGCCGGGGGTGCTCGGGCCCTCATATCGCTGCTTGCAGCTTTAATATTTATATTGTATCCCATTCTTATTTATTTTATCTTTTTATCCTGTTTATATTCTTATTAGGTCATATCTCCAGTGTTTCCTCGAAGGGGGCTCTCTGCACCGGGGCTGTGATCGACCGTGGCTGCTGGGGCTCTGTGGGTCTTCTCAGCCTGGCTGGGGGGCTTCTTTGCCTCCCTCCTGCTGTGCGCCCAGCCTGGAGGCTGCAGTCTGTGACTGGCTCCCGGTGCAGACGGCTCCCTGTGATAGTGTTTCCTCACTTGGCTAATGCGTACCCAGCCCAATTTTACTCTTTAAGTGTGCGTGTGTGTGTGTGTATGTGTGTGTGTGTGTGTGTGTGGGGGGGGGGATATGTGTATTCATGATCGTTTATGTTAATTAGAGTGTGGGGAGTGAGTTGGAGGGCGGGGTGGGGTGGGCTGCTTTTAACCATGTAAAGCACTTTGTGCTACATTTTTTTTGTATGAAAAGTGCTTTATAAATAAAGATTGATTGATTGATTGATTGATTGATTGATTGATTGATCCATCCTTTCACTTAGCATGCAGCCTCAGGGTGCTGCATGCATGGTCAGGAACTTCATCATCTTGATGTCAGTGGCTTCTATCTCTTCCTTTGGCCAGCTTATTATCCCAGCAGGGTACCTGATCACAGGCAGGCTGTAGGTGTTGATAGGCCAGATCTTGTTCTTACCATTCAGGTGACTCCTCAGGACTTACCTTACCGCAGGTATTTGGTGGTTGTGGCTTTCCTGCCAGCCTCTTTGTGGCTCCTATTTGCCTGTTGGATTCTCAGGTATCTGTCCTCAATGTCTGCAATTTCTCCTTCTCATAGTGTGATGCCCACTGTTCTGACAACTTTCCCTCTCTTTGTTAGCATCCGATTACATTTCTCCAGTCCTCGTGGAGTGTGTCAGTGAATTGATATGTTTTTCCCTCCTGGTATAGTCAGATAAGTTAAGGTGTGTGGTAATATTTAAAGCTAGTGACTTTAAGGCTACGTTCACACTGCAGGTGAAAGTGCATCAAATCCGATTTTTTCGCCCCTATGCGACCCATATCCGATCATGGTATGACAGTGTGAACGGCACAAATCCGATATTTTCAAATCCGATCTGGGTCACTTTCGTATGTGGTACTGAATCCGATACATATCTAATATTTGAAAAAGCGACTGCTGTTTGAACGGTCATGTCGCATTAAATCCGTGTTTTACATCACTGACACAGTCGCCAATTATCAGCGCCGGACAAGCGCCCGAGAAGACATCGCAAACGCTTCCTGTCCATCCAGTGTAGATGTTAGTGAAACTCTTTGGAAGACAACGTGAACATTTTATTTGTACTGTATAATAAGGTGACTATATTTTGATTTCCAAAAAAAGAGGACACTTAGCTCAGTTATGAAGAACTTGCTTAAAGAAACATATTTAACATATTTAAACGATGCCTTCTCTGTGCGGTTAATAATGTCATATAGGCTTTTACAAGTCAATAAATGCAAAAGAAAAAAAATAACTTAAAAACCTCTGGAATTAAATAATGGTACAGAAATAATGCCTCATCTGTTTAAGAAAAATTACCAGTACTGAGTCCTATGAGGGCTGGACTGGGACAAAAAAATGAACAGGGCATTTTGACTAGAGACTGGTCCACCAGGTATTATAGGAAAAGCCATAAAGCCTTTGAATGAAAACAGATGCTGTTGTGACAGTGATGTACACTGTCTTGTTGGTATATGTATGATTTCTATACATGTTACATCAGATGAAAACTTTGGTTGTAAGATTCTGATAATTATTTAATAAAACTAGACATTTTACTATGAAAGTGTACCTAAAAAACTGTCCAGTTAGAGTGTTCGTTGTGCATACAAGGTCACAGTCAGAATGACAACAGCCAGTAGGTGGCAGTAGAGGAGCTTCAGTTTGCCCAACACAATGTGTCTGACCTTCGACCTTTAATGTAACAGGAGGAATAACTGTGATTTTGAGCTTAAAAGTGAAAACAAGCTGTCAATTAAATTAAGTGGCTGTTGATAGGTTCATAGCTTAACCCTATTTGCTGGAACGTTGAAGGCAATGTAATTACACAGCAAGCAAGACACGAGTAGGCAAGTTCTTTATGTTTCACGTGCACGGGAGAGAACTGGACAGGCGCCGTTCCTTTGCTTGACCCCAGTTGCTCTCGTCCGCTCTCCCGTAACACTGCTCTTTTATTGTGGTTACATGAATATGCATAGGTTCATTAACATATGACCTCTTATATAGGTATACATGTGAACAAAGAATACCTTGTGTGTGTGTGTGTGTGTGTGTGTGTGTGTGTGTATCTGTGTGTGGGGGTCAAACTGTGACCCCAGGAAGACTCCCCAGAGCCGTCCATCTAAACAAAAGGCACTTAGCCTAAAACAGACATAGATACGTTTATCCTATCATAAAACAATAAGACAAGGTACGACCTCTCCCATGCTCCTAAAATGTGGGTGTGAAAGTCAGAGAGCTCTGGAATGCACACAAAGCTTGCAGACTATTAAGGATCAAACCTCCTATCACTCTACACCTAATTATAAAACTCTAAGAATATATAAGTAGATATTTCTAAGCATAAATGACAATCACAATACAAATCTAACAGCTGTGGTAAAAAAAAAAAAAAAAAAAACTGAGTTATGAGCACTGTTATGCCTAAATTCTAAAAAATCCTGTTTTAGCTGAGATCTTAAAAAACCACCTGTTTTCTTGTCTCTATTTCCTTGTGTCTCTTCCTTGTCTCCTCTGCTCTCATCTCTGGTGGAAGGGAGTAAGACACGAGGAAAAGGATCAAGGAAGTCCAAACTGTGAGAGAAGAAGAGAGTTACAAAGTTACAAAGGCCGACTGAGTGATAATATTGGGTTGCGGTGGCAGTAGGTTGAGCAGGGTTTTCAGACAACCTTCTTCCCAGGCACACTTCCCATTTCCTTCTGGGGGATCCCCAGGCATTACCTGGAAAGACAAGAAATATAACCTCTGCTCTGAGTGCCTGGAGGGTCTGGGTGTACCTTGGGGTCTCTTTTAGAGTGCCTAAAACACCTCCAAAGAGATACACAGGAGCAAGCAGTATCAAAGACTTGTTGTTTTGATATTACTAACCAGTCAAATCCAAGTTCAGATTATTTGATCCCAGTTTATTTTGGCACAGTCAGCTGCACTGTCCACATGTACTTTAATAAAGTTAGAAAGCATTCATGGAAAAAAGAAGACTAAACAAGTCATTTGCAGCTCTCACTTTAAGTCTGACTCTGACAATGTGATATTAAGCCCTCAACAAGTAAGCTCTTCCTTCTCTGGTATCAACCAGGCCTCTCTCCTGACATGTAAGAATTTAACACTGCAAACAGTGAATGTAAACAACCCAGCTTACTTTGTTAATAAGACAAATAAACATTTAAAACATCCATACTGCCCATGAGAGAAGGAGTAAACTGTGATATTTAACATGAACCCACACAGGGTGGCCATTCGGCTGTCACCACAGCAAACTGTTTTTACAGCATGTCACAAAAAGCTGTTTCCTATTTCAAAGATTCATTTTACGCATTAGAGTAATGTTTCTAGCACCCTGTTGAATATCTGTTATGAAGGATTAAGGCAGTTCCGAAGGCAACAGGTGGTTAAATCCAGTATTGCCAAGGTGTACCTAATAAAGTGGCCAATGAGTGGATGTACTGTGTATAAAGGTACCAGTCACAGAATAATAAAGGCCAGTAGGTGGCAGCAGAATTCACCTAACACATGAGGGCTAATCTGACCTCTGACCTTTAATGTCACAAGAGGGAAAACAACTATAAATATGGAGTTAGAACTCAAATTTCACTGACATCTCATTCTGACTGCTCTCTTCTCATGTGTCTTTCTTACCTCCTCTGCATTCATCTCTGCTGGAAGCAGGAGGCCATGATGATAAATGTTTGTCCTATTCATAGGTATAGCATTGCTATTATATTTGTTTCATGTTAGAAAGTACTATCATTCTCATCACCACAGTCCAGCTGTTTTGTGTTATTGTAGGGCCTTTACCTAACAAAATAAAGTGCCTGGAGGCAGCTGTTGTTGTGATTTGACACTATATTAATACAGTGGAACTGAATTGAATTGAGGTGGCTGTAGCTCAGGTTTGGATGGTTTGATCCTTGGCTCTCCAGTCTGCATGCCAAGTATCCTTGAGCAAGATACTAACCTCAAGTTGGTCTAAGGTGCATCCATCTGAGTGTGAATGTTGTTAGTTAGTGAGATTTAAACAGCATAGAAGAAAGTGAATGTGCATGTTCGGGAGAGTAGAAAAGCACTACATAAGAATCAGCCCATTTACCAACTGAGTTTACCAATCCAGTCCTATTATGCAGCAGGCATAACAGGTGGGTTCAAGTCTGGCTCTGAGCCTTTTAGTGTTTGCAGTGGTGTTACATAGGTCAGACAGGAGTCTCCGTGACTATAATATTTGCAGATGGCACTATCATCACCTCTTTCTTGAGGAAGAATAACCTGGACCAGAAGCTGCAGCTTGCCTTCTACTGCTCCTCATTGGAGAGCATGATCTCCTACTGCCTGGGTTTTTGGAACACAGGGGCGACCACCGGTATGAGCCTAGGTCTAAATAATAGTTGCATAAAAGGTGTAAATAGAACAGCTTCAGCTTGTTTCAAATGGACTGTGTGATGCTACAGAGAGATTTGACACTACGGTTCTAATCATAGTATATGACACGACATAGTGCTGTTTTGTACCTTGCTGTAAAATGTATTGTGGGTTTTTTTTCTTCTTCTGGTGTTAATGACGAATGACATAAAAAAAAAAAAAACCACAGTGACAGTAGTTTCTAGGGAACCTTGTTATAATGTCACATGAAACTAGTCATTTCCATGTCATCATCATGCACTAACACTACATTTATAAGTTGTGGTATCTTTACTATTATTGTGCAGAGGGTGAAACAGCTGCAGTTTTCTCACGACAGAGCAGACTGTAGCTGAGAGAAAAGCTGCCTTTCAAATAAAGATGTGATAAAGGAATCAAATTTATGAAGGTAATATTCATTGTAAAATTTAAAGCTGCAGAGTCACAACCCTACTGAGGCTCTTCAGAGATAAATTGCCAAACGCTTCCTGGTGGGTTTCTTTCACATTAAAAGCTCATTAATGAAGGAATGTTCCAAGAGTTTCAATGTGAAAATTCTGGAGGAAGTGCTGAGGTTCACTGATGACATTTTGATATTGTTTAGAGTTCATCAGTGCTCCAGAAAACAGGAAATGCAGAGTTTGTACCTGAAAGATGAGTCTCAAAGAATGAGCTTTATGTTATTTTGACTGGTATTGGTCTGATGTGTTTGTGAATATTTCCTCATTCTCTTTATTTGCTGTATAGAAACACAACAGACAGACCAGGTTTTGTACACAAATACTTTTTGCATATTTGAACTGTGTGTGTGTGTGTGTGTTCAGAGTTCAAACCAGACCCAGACGTCATCCACGCCTCACAGAAGTAGTCCACTGGAATCCACCTGCTGGTCTTTGCTGGTCCACTCAGCCCATCACGCTTTAGGTCCATCATCTGTAATATTGATCTATTTGTTTGTGTTTTTGATTACAATCACAGAGAGAGTGGTTATGAGAGTATATATTCTAATGACAGTATGTATTATCACTAAAAGTAACTTATGTATACAATCTATACTGGCATTTTATTGTCATTTATACTTTATTTTTTGTTCTGGGATCCTGTTGTGATCCGAGTGATATACCAAGAGCGAAGTTCAACACAGCCTTTGCGTTTGCTGGGTTGACTAAACCTACATTAATGCTATCAAGATGGTGGTTATCAACGTTCTCTGTTAAGCTGGATTCTCTGCTTCAGGCTCTGTGCACGCTGAGCTAAGAAAAAGTTAACGTGACTCTTTGCACAATTATTCCTGTGAGTGCCACTACTCCAACTAGAGACATGGTCAGATGATGAGGATAAGAGTAAATGCAAAATTGCTGCAAGTAAGATGAAAGTTAAATGCTGTATTAAATCAATCTTGTGATGATAAAACCAACTGAGTGCACTCTCAGTGCTGCTGTTTATATCTAACATGCCCGTCAGAGTCTGAAACTTTAAACTGGACATTAAACATTACTGTCTCACAGCCAAATAAAGGAGACATAGAAATCACTTTCATTTGTAAAATTACTTTTATCAGACATCATTGGTGTGTTTTCTGTGTTCTAGTTTAAAATAGCTTTAACAGCAGGTTAGAATTAGATTAGAAATACAACAATGTTTATACCGTACAATTTCAGCATCCCCAAATAAATATATGTACAATCGTTTGACAGCTGGTTTTAGTAAGGTACCGATTTACAACTTCCATATATAAACTGTATTTCCCCTGTCAGAGAATCTGTATTTCACCTACAATGTGTTATAAAATTAAGTATCTGTATAAATGGGGCCCTTTAAGGTGATTTTACAACAAAACTTATTGTAAAATAAGAGCATCTGCCCACAAGACACCAGGCTGTCTGTGGAGACAACACCTAGTTGGTGTTGCTGAGATGTACCCAGCACTTGTCCCTGAAGATAGAACAATCTGCTGCCTCTAGCTGAAAGCTGAATAAAGCAGAGTCTAGAAAATATGGCTTCAAAAATGGCTGAAGCCTAAGCACTACTCTATAAGATCCATGAAGTGGCCACACCTCAGGTCCAGTAGGCCAGAATTATGGAAGGGGAACTCCTGAGAACATATGTCTACTGGATGCATCCACAACCCAGTGGGAGAGCCTGTGCCAGACAAGGGTCTACCCAAGAAAGCGGGGTAAAAGCAGACAAAGAGCTGGTCCATCTACCTGATGGTCTGATTCGGCCTGAAACACTCTGTCCAGACCTTGAAGGGCACAGAACAGCCTGACACAGAACTACATAGTTTTTCATCATTGTAGCTGTGCATTTCTGTTATTGTAGGTATGACTATGAATATCTTCTCTTTTAACCCAAATTAATATCTGTCTGTAAAAGTTTGTGCCTGAACTAAAATAAAAGGTCTTCCCAGTTGGTTCAATTAAAGAAAATGAATAACTGTTGAGCTCAAAGTGAAGTTTAAATAGTAATAAAATCCACAGACAGTACAAAGCACCAACCACTCTAAAACCAGGTCTTGTGACATTAAAGTGCTCAAACAGCTAAACAAATCATCTACAGCTCTCAGCAGAAGCTCTCTGACTGAACGGTAAACTGGTTTAAATGATGGATCAATCCCATCACTTCGTATAAATTAACATTACAATTTTACAGCAGACTGTCATAAATAAACTGTTGCCTATTTCTACAACTCTCTTTAATTTAGTTGCATTCAGTCATGGCACTATGAGAGTGACTGTCAACATAAGCGAAACATGGTATAAAAAGCTGTATTTGTCTTTGAACTTTGTGTCTTTCATCAAACATTTTCAGCAATCGAAAATCCAACACAGCACCTTTGGATGTGGTGGTATGGGAGATTCAGATCATGGTTACTGACATATCTGTGA
Organism: Oreochromis mossambicus; assembly: GCA_922035795.1. NCBI lineage: Eukaryota > Metazoa > Chordata > Actinopteri > Cichliformes > Cichlidae > Oreochromis > Oreochromis mossambicus. The sequence goes on from CAKLIZ010000667.1 coordinate 7,906, forward strand.
ACTGTGCAATCATGTCAATATGAACCAAAATCTCAGAGAAATGTTTTTCTAGCACAGTGTTAAATTATACCATGAGGAATTAAGGCAGTGCTGTGAGCTAAAGGTATATCATGCCAAGCGAATGTTAGCATGATATACCTAATAAAGTGGCCAAGTGGCCAGATGAAGGTCAGTCACAAAATGATGAGAGCTAGTAGGTGGCAGCAGAGACTGAGACCTGAGTGTTTGTTTGGGATGCACTTTTCATTTCTCCTAGCTATTTGGGAGCTTGGAAGTATAAAAACTAAGCATCAAAGCTGTTGAAAGATTTTTTTCTAAGTGTACCATATGGTAGGGTGACCGACCGTCCTCTTTTTTTGCACATGTTGACTTGTAAAAACCTATATGACATTTTTTTATTTCACCAATCATTAACCGCACATAGAAGGCATCGTTTAAATATGTTAAAAAAATGTCTTTAAGCAAACAGTATTATTACACATCTGGGCCAAGTGTCCTCTTTTTTGGAAATCAAAATATGGTCATCCTATCACATGGGACCAATCGTTGAGGGTATTTTTCCCTCAAAATGTTTTCCCAATGTTAGAAGTGTTGCTCTAATCCAAATAAAACATTGTCAAACAATCGGACATTGTAACAAACAGCTGAGGCAAGTATGTGGGACATGTTTTGAACATGTACCCGACGTTAAAAACATTATTTAAATGTAATGATGAAGCTTGTTTGGTTTCAGTTTATTTTGGTGCACAGTCCTGTACACACAGTACAGAAGGCATATTGGTCAAACTCAAAAACTGTGTGGCGACATGCAAGGCTACATTCCCGGTGACTAATCCTCATATTCTTCTTAAAAACCTTGCCCCGGACAGCAATTTGTTTATCTTCTGGCACTCCCTTGAATCAGCTCCCCACTGGATCATACCAGTGACTCCGCATTCTAATATTCAGCACCCACGGCATCCCTCCCCACGTCTTCGCAGGGGTGGAATGGATTATCAGAATCTTTGCCCCCTATGTCGATCATCCCAGCCGACGGGGAATCCTGTGCTAGCTAAACTGGCCCTGGTTAACACTAGGTCGCCAGCTAACAAAATTTTCATTTTGAATGACATTTTCCACCTCTAGTAACTTGGATTTTCTCCTGGTGACCGAATCTTGGCTTAACTTGGGTGAGTTGCGTCCATTATCTGAAATTCACCTTTCCACACCAGTGCTATGTGTGCTGGTGTATCGACCTCCTAAATATAACAAGGCCCACCAACACTTTTCTGAATCCTTGGCAGGAATTTTACCAAAGTAAGACAGTGTTTTAATCTGGTTTCAAAATGCACCACAGCACTGAAACCACTCTTTTAAAAGTTGTAAAAGACCTTTTACATGTAAGAATTTACAGCTGCCAACAAAATAAAGTGAAAGATTTACACTGCAAACAGTGAATGTAAACAACCCAGTTTAGTTTGTTAGTAACACAAAGGAACATATTCAAAATCCATGATGCCCATAAGATAAGGAGTAAACTGTGATATATAACTGGCTAGCTTTAGGCGGGGTGGAGGTCAGTGCATTGAATGAAAACAAAGACACACAGGGTGGCCATCCTGCTGTCAGCAGACTGGTTTAGATGATGGAGTAATCCATTCAATTTGTACATTTTACACGTTCTACAGCAGATAGGCAACAGCTTTTCTGTGACAATTTCTAAGATTCATTTTACGCATTGGATTAGTGTTTTTCAACACCTTGTTGAATATCTGCTATGAAGGATTAAGACAATTCTGAAGGCAACAGGTGGTTAAATTCAGTATTGCCAAGGTGTACCTAATAAAGTGTCCAGTGAGTGGATGTACTGTGTATAAAGGCACCAGTCACAGAATAATAAAGGCCAGTAGATGGGAACAGAAGAGCTTCATTTCACCTAACACACGAGGACTAATCTGACCTTTAATGTCACAAGAGGGGGGAAAACCCTGTTATTATGAAGTTAGAACTCAAATATCACTGACATCTCATTATGACTCCTCTCTTCTCACGTGTCTTTTGCGTCTCCTCTGCATTCATCTCTGGTGGGAGGAAGCAGGAAGCCATGATGATAAATGTTTATTCCTATTCATAGATATAGCATTGATATTATGTTTGCTTCATTTTAGAAAGTACAGTAGTCCTCAAATCACCACCACGGTGCAGCCATTTTGTATTATTATAGGGCCTTTACCTTACAAAAAAAAGTGCCCCAAGGCAACTGTTGTTGTGATTTGACACTATATTAATACAGTGGAATTGAATTGGCTGCAGAGACAGACTTGTGACACACCTTTCCATGTGAGAGAACTTCATAGATTTAGGTACATTGGTTATTGTCAGATATTTTCTGTTTGTGGTTTAAGATAGAGAAGGATGTGAAGGGGGATGACGTAATTTAAGCATGCGCACCTTAAGCCTAACTGTTGCTTCAGTGTAAAGCATTCATGTTTTGGTAATTATTAGTAATTATTCATATTTAAAAATACAAAATGACACTACAGACACATCAGGACCCCTTTTGACACTTGGATTAATATTGTGTAGCCCAAAAGTCATGAGGTAAAATGAGTTAAAGCAAGTGGATCAATTGTCAAAACACTGGAGTTTGGCTGAGTGAAGGCAGCCAGCCTCACTCTGAGTTAATTCCATAAGTTAATCCAAATTTGGGTCATACCTCAGCCAAATATTCATTACCATTTGGAAAACAAAAATATTTGAAATCTGCTTCATCACATTCAAACTGATCTGTGGTTTGACTTCACACATCATCATTGTTGGAATTGATATTTCTTATATTGTCATTTGTGCTGAAATATATAGACATATAATCATTGCCTTTATGTGTACCATTATGAAGAAAAAGCCAGATAGTCAGAGGATTTATTTTCAGCCTTCTAACTGACAAACTGTGCTTTCTGTATTTAGAGTGCAGCTTAGTCCAGAGATGAGCTATGTTATATATTTGGAAAGCACCATGTTCTGTTTCTTTTAAAGTGCAAGACTTCACACCTTTAAATGTTCGTTTGAGACGTGACCTATTACAAGTTCCTGTTTTTATAGTTTAGCAAGACGCTTACTTCTGCTTTTCTGCACACAGTTTAAGTTAATTGAAAGGTCGTATGTCTATGTATAGTATGGCTGGAAACACACACACACAGAATACAGACACTGATGTTGTTCAGATATGCCTGCTTAAGAATGTCACGTGTAATTGTAATTGCATATTCATGAATAATTGCTTGCTGACAATAAAAAGGGCTGTAGCAAAGGAATCAGTTGAAGTTGGCTAAGGACAGGTGAAGGCCTGGGCTGACTTCCCTCACGAGCCACAAAGACAAAGAGCTCTGTCTTGTGTTATTTTGTCGTGCAGTTATTGAGTGTCTCGTGTTCCAGCGGGGTTTGTGCCTAGATAAACCCAACAGTCATCCTTCAGAGATAATACTTTTAGGCTGGGAAACAATAAAACAAAAAATTATAAATTTAACTGATATTTGACCCACAGGCTTGCGTTTACAGACCCACAGTCATGAAGGTTTTGTTGACATTACATGATGTCTCTGCTTCAGACTTTAAGGATTGTTTTCGCCCATTTCACTAACAGTATTTAATCATCAGCTTTAGTCTGATCATGTGGTGACTTTAAAGAGGAACTAGGTGCTTTCCGTTCTCGGCATTGAGCTCAGTTACAAGAAGAGGAATACTAAACTGACCAAATCCCCACAGCATTATCTGATCAAATTTTTAATAACATGTAATAAACATATAGCATACAGCCAGCATTTCACAGTAAAATGCTCTTTACATTCTTAAACATTTGAATTATGAGCGTATGAGCGCAAGTAGAAAAAAAATCTCCAAAGAACTTTCTCACATAAGGAAAAGGCAATAAAATTCAGTTCTGAAAAATCAAACCAAAAATTAAAACGTGCGTGTGATCTAAGTGAAGTGTTGTCCAACTTCAACCTGATGTTTCTGTTGAAACCGTTTTTTCTCTGTAAAAACCACTTCCTCTGTCATTCTGAGAAACTGGGGGAAATACAGAGATGTGTTCTCACTTTAAACAACAACAACCGCCTTTCTGGTTTCTACTTGCAGTCAGAAACTCAATAGGGAGTGAAGTTCTGCATTAGGAGGTTTAAATATAAACTGCAATTCATCTCTTAAATACTGTAGTTAAAGAACTACATATTCTAAGCCCTGCGACAGAGTGTACCCTACTTCTCGCCCTAAGACAGCTGGGATAGGCTCCGGTGCCCCCCGCAACCCTGAAAAGGATAAGCGGAAGCAAATGGATCGATGGATGTTTTATTTTATTGTTCTTATTTACAGCACTTTGGTCCTTTACTCGCTATTCTGAAGTGCTTTATAAAAAGAAAAAGTTGGATTGGTTTGGATACATAATGTCACAGTTAATATAACAAAGCAGAATATTTAAATACTGTTAATCAGGTGTAAAATACTGTTAGCTCACAAAGCTAAATGTTCAGTCTGCTGCAGTAAATTAATCATGTGACCTGCTGCTGTTTCAATCTTTAAAAAAGTGGAGACAACTGTGTTGGAGAGATTCAGATTACACAATGATATGAGATTATCTTGGATGATGTCCATTTTCAATACCAACCAAAGTATAACACTGTATCGTTTGGACCAGTCTGTACTTAGACTGAAATCTGTGAAACTCTGAACTTGACATAAATGGCACAATTTACTTTCTAAATTAATTAATTAATTAATTCATCTAAATTCTACAAATCCAACATTCAATCTTTGGGATTCATTAGATTATAAATTACTAATCACATTCACAAACCAATGACTTCATTCTTCTTTCTTCTCTAAATGCAGTCCTACTATTTGCTAAGGGGGAGAATGATCAAGTGTTTGTTCCTCTGGAGGTAGAGTAGTCTGATTATTAATTGTAATGTCAAAGTTTTTCAAAATGTCCTTCCATGACGCTTCAGAGCAAATTAATGACTGCTACAACTAACAACAGTGATAACTTTGATCAGCAGCAGGAGACTCACAGTTAAGCTGGAAAAAGCCCTGAGATACTTCACATAAGATACTGTTTAGCTAGATGCTGATATGAATATTGCTGATATATTTTCTGTATGATCACAAAATGACCGCAGCAACAAGAAGCACAGCAAACGGTGACAGACCATCTTTCAGTCCAACAGCTCCTCCTGTCTGACCTGCAGGTGAGAAACAGGTGTGAGGTGTCAGCTGTCAGGTAGGTGATGAGTGAAGAACAGAACAGAATCCATTTCCTCTTCAAACTGCTGTCAGACATTATCTACTGCACTCTGATCACATCACTCAGACCAGCTGCTTTCTACAAAGTCTCATCAACAACATCTTTAGAAACAAACATCAACAACCAGGAAGCAGCTTCACCTCTGATCACACACACACTCAACTCTACTCACTCACCTGGAGGATCAACACTCAGGTCAACAAATTTAATGGGCTTTGTATCATAAACAGATCTCTTCTTGCGGTTTGTTCCACTTAGTAATACATGACACTCGTATTTTCCAGCATCAGCAGTCGTCACATTCTTCAGAATAAAAGACACGTCTCCATCCTTCATGTGTCTGTCTCGCAGAACCACCCGATTACTAAAAGATGGATGCTGTTTGGTCCGATCAAATCGCTCATCTCGGTACAAAAGGACATACTGTTTGTCCTTTAGGTCAGCTCTGCTCCACTCCACAACTTCAATGTTGTTGTTTTGAGCTCGACATGGCAGAGTGGCGTTCTGACCAGACTCAACTGTAATTTTTTCCGTGTCTGAAAAACAACACAGAGCAGAGAGGTTAAATGGGTTCATGTCAAACTGTTCAATTCTAAAGCCACCAGTCAGTGAGAATAACAGCAAAGGAGACATAGAACCTCTGTTTATTCCTTTTCTCATTGAGGAACATCAACACCAGCTTAATCATCGCTTAATGTCAACTTCACCCTACCCACAGTCCGTGTTTTAAGGATGAATTCTCCGCAAAATCGCGACATGTTCAGTGTGTATGTAGGTTACACAGCAAGTTCAAATCAGTGGTTTTTACTAGAGATGGCACGATACCACCTTTTAATGTCCCATACCGATTCCGATATCATAAATTTGGATATCTGCCGATACTGATATGAATCCGATATAGTGTATTTTTTAATCAATAAAACGGGTTTCTTTCATAAATATCTTGCTGCATTTTGTATAAGTTCATACTCAAGTTTTAAAAAAACAAGAGACTGAAGCTATTCTGTTATACCTGTATGCAAAAATACACTCCACCCAAAACATTTTATAGTTCAGCAACACTGATCAATCTAATATATTTAAACCTACTCCATCCTTCCTATTCTTGTATTTTAAAGAGTACTTAGTGGAAATATTAAGCAACCTAACTAATAGGGTTGCAAACTCCCAGCAAAAATATTAGGGAACCACCCCCACCCTCCACCTCATGATGCTTAATCGATGTAATCAACTTTAATTTAATGCAAGTGTAAGACAAATGCACAGAAATCAATTATTTTTCTACAATAAATAAATAGATTCAACATCTTTCTTCAACAGAATTGCAAACTGCACAGATGGTATCTTCCCAAAGGAAAAAGTACTATAGCTTACTAGGGTATATTAGACTTAACAGTTACTATATACAGTAATGGATTTCTATAAATTTAATCAGATGACCACTTTTGTTGTAAGATTCAGATAATTATTTATTCAAAGTTTTTAAATGACATAACAAAGAAAAGTATTTCTTTTTGCCCCCCTCTCCCTGTTAATGCCCAACCTGGCCCCCCTGGCAACACTTTGCTAGACCCGCCCCTGCACAGTTACCAGCCGTCAGCTACACAGAAAAGGATCCTGGTGTTATTTGTCTCTCAGAAACAGTTCATAACTTCCCTTCAACTCATTCATGTCACCTAACAGGTAAACCTGTTTCTCCATCACCTGTTCAGCTCTGATGATTCAGTAAGGACATCTCCTGGTTTCATCTTCATGTTTCATGTTTCCCTCTCACCACATATCCAAACCGATATCATGACCAGCAGCTTTTACAGCCGTGGCTCCAGCAAACCTCAGCTGATACTAGAAATTAATATTAAATAAATTCTAACAACAGCTTATCACGCTTAAACATGCTGCTGTTGTTTATCCACTGGTCTCCTCTTTCTGGTGCAAAGTGGGCGATAAACAAACAAGAAAGACAGGACTTGCGGCAGAAAAGCCGATCAGCTGATCATCGATCAGTTTCATGTTTGAAGTAATAGCAGGAGAGGGAGGGGGAGAGAATGAGAGAGGTAGATGCAACTGCGCAGCAAAGACAGAATAACTTCAGCTTTGTGTCTATTTTTTAATTCTAACTGAAGTACGGGACAAATTGCTTCCTTTTCACCTCAATATGGAACTCCGATGGTCAGTCCATCTGTGGCTCCATATATCAGTTGTTAAGCTTAACGTGGAAATACTATGCAAACATTCAGGGATGAACTTACACACTTGCTTTACTTCTCTGGGATAGTTTTTCGCCGAGATGAAATGCTGCGGTTAGGAAGCATGTAGCGAGGCTTCAAATGATCCAACAGACCACCGACAGGTCTAGCAGACAATAGCCGCTCTATCATGTGACACATACTGCTCCGATGCGCCGCCAAGTAGCACGTTTTGTGAGTTGATTTTGTGATACTTCGGATCGATTACATTTTTTATTTCTCTCCGATATCCAATCCAGTAATTTAGGTCAGTATTGGACCGATACCGATACGTAATATCGGATTGGTCCATCTCTAGTTTTTACGCAACACATTCAATGTGTAACGGTCCTAAAGATTTAACTCCATCTTACAGAACAGAAACTCTAAGTAGATCTACTAAGTTCACAAACTTACCCACAGAAGCAGAAAGCTGTGCACAGGTGACAAAATACATCCAAACCAGCGGGTGAAACATTCTAGCAAACATTTCTGTTTCTTTGAGTTCACCTTATCCAAATAGTTGTACAACTGGAGCGAACGAAAACACTGAAGTTGAACCTGAGGGAAGTGAGAACGAATATGGCGGAAAGCATGCCCGCCCTGCTATCTTAAAGGACTAGACAGTTATGAGCGATAGAATACATAATCACACATGTCCTCTGGGCTGCTGGTGTGACTTTCATACCTGTATCATCGATTTTAGGGTTAATGGAGATGGGAGAATGAGAAATGAATAACTGCAGGTCTGTTTAAAGGTGAAAACAAACAACCAGGGTAGAGATATTTTTGTACTTTATTGATAATTCATATAATGCATAAATATAATTAACTTAGGGGTGCTTAATAATAAAAAGCTTTCAGATGTTTGCATCGTTCAAAAGATTACTCAAAAAACATGCATTTCTTTCCTTCCATAATATTATATTGTTATGTTGTTTAATTTATTTTTTAAACAGACCTACCGATAACTGAAATTGTGCACTTTATTAGCGATAGTGGATGTAAATCTATTCTCCCAGACTGTGTCTTATTTGCACCCATACCCGCGTTTAACGGCTAGTTTAAAAGTTTTGCAAATTACACAATGCTGAACGTATTATGCTGTTGGTAGAAAAAGCTGGGAATGTGACCCGGAGTTTCAAAATGAAAGAACAGAACATATTAGCCCAAATTCGGGCCGGTGTTCCAGATTAACTGGCGTCGCAGATTAACTGGCGTTGGTCGAACAGATGTGTGGCAGTCTTGCGTTTCAGGAGCTGCTACCGAAAAACCAGCAAAAAAACAAAGCCAAATGTGTCATCTGTGACACTTGTGAGGTTATCTCAAACACACTCCGTCAGTCTTGATGCTGTTGAACAACAAAATGTTTAAAAATGTCGCGAGTTTACCTGGTGATATTCTCATGCGCGACGCGATGGCGAAAACAGCAAACAATTAATACCACGCCGAAGCTATTCACAGGACAGCAAGAGTAAACGATCGGGAGACTCTTGTCGTCGTTATCGTCCCCCTCGCACGTTTTATTTCTCCGGTTTCAGCGTTTTTGCTTCACAACTAAAGCGTGCAGTTTACTTTGTGCACTAACATGGACTCGAGTCAACCAGCGCCACCTCTGGCCAAGTGCCACAGCCTACAGCCAGATCAACTTGTGACACACATCTGCACCACGTTTGAATTCGTTTCATGCACAATACATTTGTAACGTTCAATTGTGTCTGTTTGTGTGTCTTGTAAATAAACATCTGGACTAAATGAAATGGTATTATGTATTTATTATTGGCCTACATTAGTAAGAAATGCCAATTATATACACAAAGTCATAGGAATCACCTCTCCCGTTGTCCATCATGATTTTAATATTTTTGCCCATAAGAAAAACGTCTTGAACAAATATATGACACACTAATATTTCACTAGTGTTGTAAATTCACATGTCGTTAGCATAGTCTGCCTGTGTCTTTTCTCTGCAAATGAACATTTTCAGCCAATATAGGTAAGTCACCAACATGGCTGGAGAGAGTTGGTTGTTATATACAATCTGTATAAGTGTGGTTAATCTAATAAGCATTTGTAAAGAGATGGCAGTTACTGTGAATTTACAGCATATGATGTTCAATTTGGAGCCCATCTATTGACTATCACATAGCAGCTAGAGCAGTCTTTAATGGAATGGAATGAAAGATGCAATGCCAGCAATGTGGATTGTCAATACTAAAAACAATCATTAAGCAAAGACAACAGGGATCAATTTTTTCATGTTTATTTGGGATGCACAACATTTGTAGTCGCCTCTTTACAGGGGAAGTCCACGAACACTGTATGGTACCAATTTGCACAGAAGGTACATTCAATCTGCAGGAAAAATTAGATTGTCAGAGTCATTTATCTGACGTCAGGCTGTTGAGTGAAGCAATTAAACATGTTCAAATGTGCAGGTACTGCAGATTTCTGTGCAAAAGCCTTATCTGTGAATCAGTCTATGTTTTCATGTGTCCTTTAGGTGCTCCAGTCTCTTTAAAGTGCAAAGGCATGCAGGTTACCTGAACTATACGTTTTCTGTTGGTGCATCAAAGTGACATTTCACCCAGTGATGTTTAAGTAACCCATTCAAGGTGTTTCGTCTTAGGTATCAATTTGGTTATCTTACACACTGATCAGTTTCTGCACCTGAGCTTCTCTCACCACTGGCACGACATACCTGGGAAAGGTCATTGAAAATATATTCCACAATAGGGATAGACATGCTGACTGTGCTGACAGAATGTGTTGTGAGAACAGTAGTCAAATATTAATATGTAATATATTTGTTGAATACATATGTCTTTGCTGTGAAATAATATAAACAAAAGGAGTGCTGATTTCGGAATCTTCAAGTGTATGATAAGCTCAAAATAAGCAAAACTGCATATCATGTAGTTGAACAGTTTTTGGAAAGAACGGAAAACAATGAGAGTTACAAATGTATTGTGCATGAAACAAATTCAAACGTGGTGATAGAGCCAGCTGCAGATGTGTGTCACAAGTCAATCTGGCTGGATAATAAACAGAAAAGAATGATCCCTGTTCTCTTTGCTTACTGATTGTTTTTAGTGTTGACAATCCACATTGCTGGCATTGCATCTTTCAACAGGTTTGTGGGTAGATTTGGGTGCACCAGGTGTAAGTGCAGCCACTCAGCCTCTACTCAATGTGGTCATAGAAGTAGGTGCAGATGTGTCACAAGTTAATCTAATAGTAGGCTATGGCACTTGGCCACAGGTGGCAGCAGTGGACTGACCTCATATGAGACTACTCCAGCTGCTATGTGATAGTGGATCTGCTACAAATTGAAGATCATATGCAAGTTTTGGAAATTAACCCTTGTATTATGTTGAAAAAAAAAAATCACATTGATCATGCTGCGGGTCATTTTGACCCATACTGTGTAAATCCACTCAGAATTCTCAAAAAACGAAATAACTAGATAAACATTTAGAACACAGACATACAGCACTTTGACTTCCCATAACTATTTTTAGGAACAATTTGGTAAAGGTTTTTCGTTCTTACAAACACATTTCATTTTGACCTATTTTCAGTGATTACTGGTATTGAGATGAGAGAAATCAAGGAAGACAGATATGTGCCTGAGCTCCATTCATTGAGAAAGAGCAGCACACAGTGCTGTAAACTCATTAAAATATCTCAAAATAAAACGGGAGGAGTTTTCAGCTCATATCTTGTGACAAGAACGTTGTTTGTGGCTGAAGTGACATGATATGATTAGTCAAAGGAGTTTGCAAAGAAAAGCGTCTGGACTTCTTTAAGTTGCTTGAAGACGTTTCACGTCTCATCCGAGAAGCTTCTTCAGTTCTAAGGTCAAATGGTGGAGAGTCCCAGATTTAAACCCAGTGGGAGTTTCCCCCCAAAGAGGGACAAAGGACCCCCTGATGATCCTCTAACAGTGTTGAGAAGGTTACTTTTAAAATGTATTCCACTACAGAATACTGAATACATGCCCCAAAATGTATTCTGTAACGTATTCCGTTACGTTACTCAATGAGAGTAACGTATTCTGAATACTTTGGATTACTTAATATATTATCGTGCTGTTTACAACTACGTGAATGTACTATTGCTGTGATTTATTACTGTTACTGAAGGTCCGCGGCTCCGAACAGTAGTAAAGGGACCTCTGGCTAATACAGTGGGTTCCGTGTCGGGCTGGTAGCTGAAAACTAGCTTTACTTTGTTGTCTGGGTCAACTTTGCTTGCCAGAGACAGAGAGAGGCGTTGAAAGGCTGCTCCAACGGAACTTATTTTTTCCGGAGGAAAACACGAACACAGTGTACAGTTGAGTCTTAATAGCTTACTTACAAATGGGCTCCTCAGGCACTCTTCTTGGCTGCAGTGGTTATTATTATATTTACATGCTTCCAGCTCCCGTTTTTGCTCCGTGACAGCTCGGACTTTTCCTTTCTCTCCCTCCCTCACAGACACATAACGTGTATGGTAGTCCATTCTCCCTGCAGCACGGACTACACTGCCCATGATGCTACATTCTTTAGGGCCATGCCTGTAGCATTCTGCCTTTTAGCTTAGCACAACAACAACAACAAAAAAGCGCTCTCTCACCCAGGAAACACGCAGAGAGAGAGCGCGTCACCCTGTAACCATGGCAACCGTAACGCTGCCGCCTGGAACAACAGAACATAGCTGTCAAACAAACCCAAACAGTCCTGACCCGCGACAATATGAAACAGGAAAGTACCGCTGTGTAATCCATTTATTTTAACAAAGTAACTGTATTCTGAATACCACCTTTTTAAACGGTAACTGTAACGGAATACAGTTACTCATATTTTGTATTCTAAATACGTAACGGCGGTACATGTATTCCGTTACTCCCCAACACTGTCCTCTAATCACATGCGCCAAGGTGTGAAAGTTTGGCTCATGTGATTAGAGGATCACCAGGATGACCTGGATGACTGAGAACCTTCACAGACATGATATGATTAATGAAACATTTGACACGTTTCACATATTATAGCCCAACAAGTTATTTATAGCAGTTTAAATTTGAGCAATCAGTTTTTCTGCAAACACTAGAATTCAGTTTTTTGGCAGAAAATCTCTTTTTGGCAAAGCACCCCTATCACTACCTACCTCTCCAACAGAAGCTTACACAGCCCACATCAAGCTGTCTAAGGCTACGTTCACACTGCAGGTCTTAATGCTCAATTCCGATTTTTTGATCAAATATAATTTTTTTGTCCGCTTGTTCACACTACAAATAAAATGTGACAGCAAACGCGCTCCTGTGTGAACCCTCAAAGCGGCCCGCATGCGCAAAAGAAGACGTCACACACAACGCACTCTGTTTAGACCCAGACCAAACAGTATGGTTTGACTGATGGCCGTTAATGTAAAGACTTGTTTCAGACTTTACGTTTCCCAATTTTGCTTTAAGTTATTTTATTATTTACATATGGCCTAATAATGATCCTTATTGCTGTTTTAGAGACAAGCAGTGCTTCAAAGGATAGTTGCAGATTTCTGTCAGAATCTGCAGATTATACAGTACAAATAAAATGTTCACGTTGTCTTCCCAACAGTTTCACTAACATCTACACTGGATGGCCAGGAAGCGTTTGCGATGTCTTCTCCAGCGCTGATAATTGGCGTTTGTCTTGTGTCAGTGACATAAAAGACGGATTTAATGTGACATGACCATTCAAACAGCAGTCGCTTTCTAAAACATCAGATATGTATCAGATTCAGTACCACATACGAAAGTGACCCAGATCGGATTTGAAAATATCGCATTTGTGCTGTTCACACTGTCATACCATGATTGGATATGGGCCGCATAGGGTCAAAAAAGTCAGATTTGATGGGCTTTTGCCTGCAATGTGAACATAGCCTAAGAAAGATTAAACAGCCAAATAGCACTGCTTACACCAGGCATTCATGCAGCTCCAAATTCACAGAGAGAGAGGCTAATTACTTGCACCTGTGCTTATAAAGGGGAAATAACCCAGCCCTACCAACCAGGGGTGGTTCCCAGACTCAGGTGTCACCTCTCTATTTTGCTGTCTTCACACCTAAACGGATGTGAAGACAATGGCAACAGGATGTCTTGTTGCACCGAATACCTTCTGTTTGTATAATTTTGGACAATTCAAGTCAGCAAAGGAATTGGGATGAATTCAACTAGAACAATATCACTGTTGAGTATGACAAGAAGTTGTTCCACCATCCAGGGGCATAGGGCTCGTGAAACTGCATTGAAAATGAGTCCCCACCACTCATCCACTCTAACACTCAGTAAAGGAGTGCCTCTGGGTTGTTTTTCGAGCCCCTTCTCTGTGTATAGTCATGACTTTACACCAGGGGTGAGGAACTCCAAGCCTCGAGAGTTGGTGTCCTGTGGGTTTTAGATGTGTCTTTGATCCAACACAGCTGATTTAAATGGCTAAATTAGCTCCTCAACATGTCTTGAAGTTCTCCAGAGGCCTGGTAATGACCTAATTATTTGATTCAGGTGTGGTGACCCAGGGTGAGATCTAAAACCTCCAGGACACTGGCTCTCGAGGACTAACGTTCCCTACCCCTGCTTTACACCAACCTGCAATATCAACACCATAGTTACATTTGTAGATTATATGACCAAGAGGAGGTACTGAGGCTCACAGTGCTGCACTGTATTTTTATATGGTGTAAAAGTTAGTTTTAAAATATTGTTTTACAAAAAGAAGAGAGGGCTTGGGGGTGGACCACCCACCCACACACACAGACAGAGGAAGAGGGCGGGCTTTCTTTCATGTCTCTAGGAAATGATGACAAAGTCACATCACTGAGTGATTGGGCACAATGAAGAAATCATCTCTGCAAATTTGGCACTGTAAGTACACCATTTCTCTTTAAATACTATATTTTTAGTATGTGTTGTCCTGATAATTGATGATTGTTACGTTCCCCCCAAAGGGGTCTAGGCGTGCGAGTGAGGGGACCAGTAACAAATGAGTCCAGAACAGAATGAAAGGAGAACAGACAGGTGCTTTTAATAAATAAAATAGTCTTTATTATAAATAATCTTAACATAAAGAGCCGGCAACGCCGTTTGACCAATAACACTTAGAAAAAGGAAAAGGTTACAACAACAAAGAACACAACCAAACAAACTCCACACCACGAGGAGGCACTTCCAGGGGCCCACAAGCTCACCCTGTCACTAGCAGCGGCTAGCTTTACTGCTGCCGAGGCCCACAAGCCCACACTACTCACGTAAAGCAGCTATACTGCTTCCACAACTCCACACTTCGAGCAGGATAACCACACACCAAGCAAAGACACCAGAGAACACCACCCCTGCTCACAGCTCATCCCCAGCTTAAATAGCCTCAGAGGTGATTGCTGACTGGATTCAGGTGGCAAACGAGGCTAACCAAGAGCAGCTGTGTCCTGGGGAGAGAGGAGAGTGAGAGAGACAGAGGGGGTAGGAGTGGCAAGAGAGGAGGAGGTGGAGAAAAACACCACGCCCACACAAGGGCAGTTTCAGGAGGCCCAGCTAGGGCCGTAACACCCCCTCCCATAAATACAAACCAGTGGTTTGTCACAGAATGTCCTACCCAACTTTTAAACATATCACTTACCATGCACCATAATAACGGTTAGGCATACCCTGCCAAATCTGCCAAGACCTTTTTTGATGGGTTGAAAACACTGCATGGGGTTGGCTCAAGTCCCTCAACATAGTGTTTCAAGTGACAGCCAGATGTTTTTTGAGCCATCACATATGGAGAACCCGTGAGGCAGCTAGAAGGCCTTACAGCAACACTTCTCTGACGCTTCTTCGCTAGGTCATGGCGATAGGCATGCTGGTTAGCCAGAGGTGGGGGTTGGAATGGTTGTGTCACACGCAATCTGTCACAATGTAGGTAGGCAGTGGCGGTCCTAGCCTGTTTGGCGCCCCGGGCGAACACGCCCTCTGGCGCCCCCCCACACACACCCACACACACATACAGTTAAGCCCATAATTATTCATACCCCTGGCAAATTTTGACTTAAAGTTACTTTTACTCAACTAGCAAGTTATTTTTGGACTGGAAATGACACAGGCGTCTCACAAAAGATAATAAGATGATGTACAAGACGCATCATTGTGGAAAAAAAATATTTCTCAGCTTTTATTTACATTTGAGCAAAAAGTATCATGTCCAGAATTATTCATACTCTTTACAAACTGTCACAGTCTCTGGGAAAATCCAAAGTTCCATACCATTCCAAATAGTCTAAGCTGTTCTAAAGCATCCTAATTACCCTGATTAATTGGAAATAGCTGTTTTGATCAACTCAACAGGTGAAAAACAGCAGCTCTCTGCAGGTGGTCTGTGGACATTCATGGCTAAGACAAATGAACTCAGTGAGGACCTGCAGCTGTGCATTGTGGCTGCTCACAAGTGAGGAATGGGCTACAAGGCCATATCCAAATGTTTTCAAGTTCCAGTGGCTACAGTGCAAAGTATTATTAAAAAATACAAGATGTTCCGCACTGTGGAAAATCTCAGAGGACGTTGTCGGAAGCCAAAAGTGAAACCTGTGTTGGCCAGGAGAATAGTGAGAGAGGTGAAAAAGAATCCAAGGATCACCACCAAGGCCATTCTGGTGAATCTGGGCTCTGCTGGTGGCAATGTCTCAAGGCAGACAGTCCAACGGACACTGTTGGGTTCCACGGATGCAGACCAAGGAAAACGCCACTTCTCCAGGCACTTCTAAGGCATGCAAAAGCTCATTTGGCCTTTGCAAATGCTCATCTGGACAAAGAAGAAGGTTTCTGGTCTTCAGTGTTATGGTCAGATGAAACAAAAATTGAATTATTTGGTCACAATGATGTTGCCTTCATTTGGCATAAAAAATGGAGAAGCCTTCAACCCACAGAACACCATCCCCACTGTCAAACATGGTGGTGGGAACCTAATGCTTTGGGGGTGTTTTTTAGCCAATGGACCATGGAACCTAATCACAGTAAACAGCACCATGAAAAAAGAGCAATACATGAAGATTCACAACAACAACATCAGGCAGTCTGCAGAAAAATTGGCCTTGGGAACCAGTGGACATTTTAGCACGACAATGACCCAAAACATACAGCAAACGTGGTGAAGTAATGGTTAGCAGACAACAACATTAACGTTTTGCAGTGGCCTAGCCAGAGTCCTGACTTGAATCCAATTGAGAATCTGTGGAGGGAGCTAAAGATCAGGGTGATGGCAAGAAGACCCTCCAACCTGAAAGATTTGGAGCTCATTGCTAAAGATGAATGGGCAAAAATGCCTGTGGAGACATGCAAAAAGCTGGTCTGCAATTATAGGAAGCGTTTGATTGCTGTAATAGCCAATAAAGGCTTTTCTATTGATTATTGGGAAGGGTATGAATAATTCTGGACATGATACTTTTTGCTAAAATATAAATAAAACCTGAGAAATATTTTTTTCCACAATGATGCCTCTTGTACATCGTCTTATTATCTTTGGGGAGACACCTGTGTCATTTCTGCTCAAAAAAGAACTTGCTTGTTGAACAAAAGTAACTTTAAGTCAAAATTTGGCAGGGGTATAAATAATTATGGGCTTAACTGTATATATCTATATCTATATATATATATATATATATATATATATATATATATATAGAGAGAGAGAGAGAGAGAGATATATATCCATCTATCCATCCATCCATCCACCTGGAGCGTAGACTGACTCAAAATCCCTGAAATGTCTCTGTCAACACATTTTGGGTAGTTTGTCCATTCTGCGCTCTAGATGGGTTGAGCGCAGTAGCGGTTTTAGATACGGGCGACACGGGCGGTTGCCCGGGGCGGCATCGTGATGGGGGGCGGCATCACGAGCATCGGCAAAAAAAAAAAAAAAATGTTCGTACTCATGCTGCCCCGACGGCAGCCAGCGCATATTGGGAATGTCATAGGCACCGATCGGTTTTCTATCTCCCGTTTGCTGGGAGTAAGGGGGCCCTCCGTTTGCGAGGTGCGCCTGCTGCTTGCGGCACAAGGAGGAGAGGGCGGGGCGGCGGGGGATTCTCTGGCTGGCTGGAGCAGCATCTAATAACCAACTCGCAAAATAAAACAAAATAAAAACAAACCAACAAACACGAAAACACCAGACATTATGATACAGACTTATAATTTGCACCTATGTTTTTTCGAAATTCTATACACGAAAAGTGAGCGCGAGAGCCCTCAGTGCGCCTGCTCGCTGCTGAAGTCAAAGTAAACTTTATTGTCATCTCCGCTACATACAGTCCAGTATATAGAGAGACGAGACGACGGGGCCCAGTTACAGCAGTGCAAGTAAACGAACAATAAATATAGTAGAGTAAGAAAATAAATATACGCTTTAGGACACGGGGTAAAGGGATCAATAACAATTTAAAATTTATAATTTACAGTTTGATGATTTAAAGTCTCACACACAACCCGTCGAAAGGGGAGGGAGACCTGCTGCTTCCAAATAGAGCACATTTCATTTATAATGTTGTAAATCCAAGCCCATTATGTATTCATGATTTGAATCCTGGGTTGTGTGAAATCCCAGAAATGCACCCTGGACAAAGTGAATCTGTGAACTAAGGTGTAGGTCTGTTAGATTATGTTGTGGTGATCCTCGGGTTGAGGGATGGGTGTTCATACTGGAGTGCAAAATTAAAACCAATGGAAGATGGACAAGAAAAGTTCAAAGCCATCAGGTGCTCAGTTTAGAAAAAAGAGAAAAGAAGAGGAGGAGAAACAAACAGAAGATGCAGGTAAGCAGATGTGTCATTGGATAATGGCAGGTCATCCTGGACCAATCAGAATCAGAATACTTTATTAATCCCTAAGGAAATAATGTGGGTTACAGTTGCTCCAAGAAGAAATGGTAAAAATAGTAACAGTAGCAGACTAAACTCCAAACAATACAATATGTTACAGATTTTAATGTTAATTAGTCATTGTCAGTTGTTGATTTGTCCTGTTCTCATTGTATGACGAATTATGATGGCTGTTTGGTAGCTGTTTGCATACTATGCATACTCTCTCTCTCTTCATATGTGTGTGTGGACAACAGTTTTATGTTAATGTACAATCCTTAACATGTTTTGTGTGTATGTGTGTGTGTGGGGGGGGGGGCGCCAGAGGGAGTGTTCGCCCAGGGCACCAAACAGGCTAGGACCGCCACTGGTTGAGCGTCTTAAAATCGCGTTAATCATGATGACCACATTAATGCATTTAGGCAGCATTAACGCTGACAAGAGAAGATCAAAATTCATCCATTCATGAAACATCTGTTTACATGTTGTTGAATTCAACTGAATTAAAAAAAAAAAGCTGATCACACTAATGTCTCTTTGGGATTTTTGCATGAATTCTAGTTGATGTTGAGCTGTTCTGGTCCAGCTCAACATGTGATCGATGACCTATTCAGCTCTGCCTACAGCCAGATCAGCTCTGCAGCCATTTAACTAGAGTCCCCCATAATTTTACTTATCATATATTTACCTTTATTTATCTATTTGTTTTTAAATCTGCCTAGCTTTACCTCATGTTTTGGTAGCCTTTTCATCAAAATGCCTGTGTAGATAAATAGTGTTGAAAGGTGTTGTTTGGCAACCCAGCGTGCAACAATAGCTGTTTTATGTTATTTTCCAAGGGTTCAGAATTGGCGAAAATGTAGAAGCAGTTTGTGAAAACTAAGTGTATCTTTAACAGCAAAAACTTTAAGCAAATGATTGTATAACTGCATGACTTGGACGATTTTTGCATACTCATCTTTGCATTGTTCTTTCATTTTTGAGGTTTGCAGGTAGCAATTTTTGAACAACACTCTTAAGGTCCCAGCACAACATGTCAGCCACACTGAGGTCTGAGATTCCTGGGACATCCACTCCTGGATAGACTGGCAGCTGGCAGAATAATCTTTATCAGTGTAGAATGATGGACTTTTTTTGAAATAGCTTTAGCTATAATCTTTCAGAGATTAACAAACAGCTGATGATCAGTTAATCAAGTGAAGCTGATGCACATACGATGTTAACATGTCCATTTCTTTAAGGTTAATGTGGAGCTCTGGTGTAACAACCATACAGTCAAGGAATATCTATTTGCATTGTATGGTAATCAGATATGAAGTTAAATAGTCTTCTTAACTTACAGATTCTTTGTTCTTAGTCTAGTGGTAAGTAGGCAAAAGTTGGAGTAGGCCAAAGGGGTGGAGTTCTGGGTGTGTCCAACAAATTGACATGCTTTGATGTGATTTTACAATTAGATGAGGTAACACTTTACAATACAGCTCACAATAATTAAATGAAATTTCTGTGTATATTTATTTGAAATTACAAAATAATTATATTTACCTGCAAATACTACAGTAGAATGATGGGGTAACAAGTCACGTTTTTAGAGTAACTAAAAGTAATTATACTGTGGGTAAATTTAAGTACAGCGTAAATAATTTATGTAATTTTAAGTAGGGCATAACTTCATGGTAATGTTGAGGAAAAACAAACAATACTTCCCCATCTTACATTGTAATTACGCTCTACAGGGTGGGCCATTTATATGGCTACACCGTAATAACATGGGAATGGTTGGTGATATTAAAGTCCTGCTTGTGGCACATTAGTATATGTGAGGGGGCAAACTCCTCAAGATGGGTGGTGACCATGGTGGCCATTTAGAAGTCAGCCATCTTGGATACAACTTTTGTTTTTTCAATAGGAAGAGGACCATGTGACACATCAAACTTATTGGTAATGTCACAAGAAAAACAATGGTGTGCTTGGTTTCAACGTAACTTTATTCTTTCATGAGTTATTTACAAGTTTCTCACCACTTATAAAATGTGTTCAATGTGCTGCCCATTGTGTTGGATTGTCAATGCAACCCTCTTCTCCCACTCTTCACACACTGATAGCAACACCGCAGGAGAAATGCCAGCACAGGCATCCAGTATCCGTAGTTTCAGGTGCTGCACATCTCGTATCTTCACACCATAGACAATTGCCTTCAGATGACCCCAAAGATAAAAGTCTAAGGGGGTCAGATCGGGAGACCTTGGGGGCCGTTCAACTGGCCCACGATGACCAATCCACTTTCCAGGGAACTGTTCATCTAGGAATGCTCGGACCTGGCGCCCATAATGTGCTGGTGCACCATCTTGCTGGAAAAACTCAGGGAACGTGCCAGCTTCAGTGCATAAAGAGGGAAACACATCATCATGTAGCAATTTCAAATATCCAGTGGCCTTGAGGTTTCCATTGATGAAGAATGGACCCACTATCGTTGTACCCCATATACCACACCAAACCATCACTTTTGTGGTTCCAACAGTCTTGGAGGGATCCATCCAATGTGGGTTAGTGTCAGACCAATAGCGGTGGTTTTGTTTGTTAACTTCACCAGTCACATAAAAGTTTGCCTCATCACTGAACAAAATCTTCTGCGTGAACTGAGGGTCCTGTTCCAATTTTTGTTTTGCCCATTCTGCAAATTCTGTACGCCGATCTCGGTCATCCTCGTTGAGATGCTGCAGTAGCTGGAGTTTGTAAGGGTGCCATTTGTGAGTAGCTAATATCCGCCGAAGGGATGTTCGACTAATACCACTCTCCAGTGACATGCGGCGAGTGCTACGCTGTGGGCTCTTGCTGAATGAAGCTAGGACAGCCACTGATGTTTCTTCATTAGTGACAGTTTTCTTGCGTCCACATTTCGGCAAATCCAACACTGAACCAGTTTCACGAAACTTAGCAAGCAGTTTGCTAACTGTAGCATGGGAGATGGGTGGTCTCATAGGGTGTCTTGCATTGAAATCTGCTGCAATGACCCGGTTACTGCGTTCACCAAATATCAACACAATTTCGATCTGCTCCTCACATGTTAAACTCTTCGACATGTCAGTGGCTGTGAACAAAGAGAAACTTGTAAATAACTCATGAAAGAATAAAGTTACGCTGAAACCAAGCACACCATTGTTTTTCTTGTGACATTACCAATATGTTCGATGTGTCACATGGCCCTCTTCCTATTGAAAAAACAAAAGTTGTATCCAAGATGGCCGACTTCTAAATGGCCACCATGGTCACCACCCATCTTGAGGAGTTTGTCCCCTCACATATACTAATGTGCCACAAACAGGACTTTAATATCACCAACCATTCCCATGTTATTACGGTGTAGCCATATAAATGGCCTGCCCTGTACTTTTTGGAGTGCAAGCCATTATATCTTGATTTAATATTTATTATGTTGGGAGATCTTTTTATTTTCGCCAGCTTTATGGCAGATATGAATAGAAATTAAACTTCAAATACTGCAATGAAGTGGAAAAAAGGATTAATTTGTTTATTTCTGTTCTCACTGATCAGTTCCATTACTTGGTCGGCTGTAGTCTCATCTCCCTGTGTACCTTGTAGCTGGTTGAGGTTGGTCTCTGAGGCTTTGGGTGTTTGAGTGCTTCCTGGGGGCTGGAGAGCTGCAGTTGCTGTTTTGGAGTGTCTGTGTGTCTGCCTCGGTGGCTGTTGTTGGGGGACTGGAACTGGTGCTGCTTTACAGTCTTGGGGTGTGAAGCCTGGGGGTATTTGTGGTGATGGAGTTGCTGGCCCTGGGCTGGATGGCTGGGCTTTTCTGGGCATGTTTGGGTGAGGGGCCAGGGGCGTTGGTCCCCGGGGTTGCCTGATTTCTGTTTGGGTCTCTTCTTGTACAGGTACACTTGGGTGCCCGCAGAGCATTTGGGGTGGGGTTCAGGTAGGGGAGAAATCGTTGCTGGGTGTAGCTTGTATCAGTCTGAGACTGAAATAACACTTACAGAAATGAATAAATAAACAGAAGGGATAAAGCTTAAGAGTGAAGTTTATTTTTTACTGCTGTTAAATATCAGTACAGGACAGATGTATAGTGTATGTACAGGGAGTGCAGAATTATTAGGCAAATGAGTATTTTGTCC
>CAKLIZ010000667.1:65389-76318 GCA_922035795.1 Oreochromis mossambicus
CACACACTCAACTCTACTCACTCACCTGGAGGATCAACACTCAGGTCAACAAATTTAATGGGCTTTGTATCATAAACAGATCTCTTCTTGCGGTTTGTTCCACTTAGTAATACATGACACTCGTATTTTCCAGCATCAGCAGTCGTCACATTCTTCAGAATAAAAGACACGTCTCCATCCTTCATCTGTCTGTCTCGCAGAACCACCCGATTACTAAAAGATGGATGCTGTTTGGTCCGATCAAATCGCTCATCTCGGTACAAAAGGACATACTGTTTGTCCTTTAGGTCAGCTCTGCTCCACTCCACAACTTCAATGTTGTTGTTTTGAGCTCGACATGGCAGAGTGGCGTTCTGACCAGACTCAACTGTAATTTTTTCCGTGTCTGAAAAACAACACAGAGCAGAGAGGTTAAATGGGTTCATGTCAAACTGTTCAATTCTAAAGCCACCAGTCAGTGAGAATAACAGCAAAGGAGACATAGAACCTCTGTTTATTCCTTTTCTCATTGAGGAACATCAACACCAGCTTAATCATCGCTTAATGTCAACTTCACCCTACCCACAGTCCGTGTTTTAAGGATGAATTCTCCGCAAAATCGCGACATGTTCAGTGTGTATGTAGGTTACACAGCAAGTTCAAATCAGTGGTTTTTACGCAACGCGTTCAGTGTGTAACGATCCTAAAGATTTAACTCCATCCTACAGAACAGAAACACTAAGTAGATCTACTAAGTACACTAGGAGATCCACGAACTTACCCACAGAAGCAGAAAGCTGTGCACAGGTGACAAAATACATCCAAACCAGCGGGTGAAACATTCTAGCAAACATTTCTGTTTCTTTGAGTTCACCTTATCCAAATAGTTGTACAACTGGAGCGAATGAAAACACTGAAGTTGAACCTGAGGGAAGTGAGAACGAATATGGCGGAAAGCATGCCCGCCCTGCTATCTTAAAGGACTAGACAGTTATGAGCGATAGAATACATAATCACACATGTCCTCTGGGCTGCTGGTGTGACTTTCATACCTGTATCATCGATTTTAGGGTTAATGGAGATGGGAGAATGAGAAATGAATAACTGCAGGTCTGTTTAAAGGTTTTGAAAAGGGATACACACAAACAACCACGGTGGAGTTATTTTTGTACTTTATTGATAATTCATATAATGCATAAATATAATTAACTTAGGGGTGCTTAATAATAAAAAGCTTTCAGATGTTTGCATCGTTCAAAAGATTACTCAAAAAAACATGCATTTCTTTCCTTCCATAATATTATATTGTTATGTTGTTTAATTTATTTTTTAAACAGACCTACCGATAACTAAATTGTGCACTTTATTATCGACAGTGGATGTAAATCTATTCTCCCAGACTGTGTCTTATTTGCACCCATACCCGCGTTTAACGGCTAGTTTAAAAGTTTTGCAAATTACACAATGCTGAACGTATTATGCTGTTGGTAGAAAAAGCTGGGAATGTGACCCGGAGTTTCAAAATGAAAGAACAGAACATATTAGCCCAAATTAGGTGTCCAGAACTTAAGATGGATCTGTCCCGGATACTGGCCAAATACATTTTGTCATCTGGGATTCTTGAGAGACTGTCACTTTAAAACATTTGACTCAAACGTGTTTGCATAAAAGGTTTTAAAGCCGTCATTTTTTTTAATTATTCTGGCACAAAAAAAAAAAAAAACATTTTCAGGACGAAAACGAACAAGAAACATGGTAATATTACGAATATATTTGAAAGTTACCTCGTCGGTCTTCTTTCAATCCGTTTTCTCATTGATATGCGGGTGTTTTGAACGATGCGCGTTCCCGCGACAGAGCAAGCCATGCACTTTTCGCCGGTTATCACTACACTTAACAGGTTACCTCAGAAGGAATATCCCTCCTACTTTACTTCATGTCTGTCTTTCAGGTCAGGGTCGCACCCTAATAAGTATCAGCAAGAAGTGGTAGAGTCTACTACAAGTTTCCCCACAGTCATGAAACATGGCTTTGTCCTGAAGGGGAAAAATAACGTCACTCTACTTGATCAGAACGTTATCTATGACCTACCTTTAGGGATGGGAGCTCGAAACAGACGTTTCTACACAGTTTCGAGCTTCTGAAGCGCAGATGTTTGGAAAAACTTTTACGAAGCATGGTTCAAAACACTCAGGTCATGTGACCACAGCTAAATAAGGTTTTGGTGCACTTCACCCCAGTTTCGACAGGCGGCGTACCTGCTGCTTCTAGGCCAGTGGTTCCCAAACTTTTTTTGCTAGGCCCCTCTTTGTTTTACAAGAAAAATCCCCCCCCCCCCGCACAAACACATCCTCCAACCACACACACCAATATTTTGTTTTCAAAGTTCATTGCAAACATTTAGTAAACACTTAAACAAATAAAAGTAAACTGCAATAAATTACAGGTAGCAATGAAATAAACTACTAACTCTTTTACGCTGCGTCCACACCTACGCGGGTGTTTTTGAAAACGCAGCTGTTTCTATGCGTTTGGGCCTTTCCTCCGCACGTTAACGACGTGAATCACCAAAAACTTAGATTATTTAAAACTCCTTTTTTGCGTTTACGTGTGGACGAGGAATACAGAGTTCGTCACGCAACGTCAAAGGTATGTGACTTTTTTCACGTCACGCTGTGCGCCACGTTATTGTTTACATGAGATGAATTGCAGAATGGCAGATAGAGACAAAATACTGTTGCTGTTAATCTGACTATCTTCAGGTTTTACACGCTTACATATACACACGCAGTTACTGTCCCTGCATTTAGAAAGGCAGAGGCGTCACGGTGTAATTATTTTAGGTGTAGTTGTGTTTTCCTGTGTAATAATATTCAACATTGCTATCAATTCATTTTTCAAAAAATGTCTCTCTGTGCAAAATGGGTTCAAAAAACATAAACAGCTGTAGGATACTGTTTGTCCATGATTTGAACCGGGGGAACAAATCGTGGCAGGATCAGCCTGATATTAATTGTACCCACCTGTAACTTTACTGCATAAAGAGCTAACATGTCCAAAATGTCAGGAGTAGTTAGTTATTACAAGAAGTGTTTGTAAACTAAAAATCAAGAATGTGGGATACTGTTTGTCTGTGATTTGGAGAGCCCAGCGCGTGCTCCCGACCAGTGGCGGTCCTAGCCTGTTTGGCGCCCTGGGCGAACACTCCATCTGCCCCCCCCCCCCATCATATAATGAGAACGGGACAAATCAACAATTGACAATGACTAATTAATATTAAAATCTGTAACATAATGTCTTGTTTGGAGTTTAGTCTGTTACTGTTACTATTTTTACCATTTCTTCTTGGAGCAACTGTAACCCACATAATTTCCTTAGGGATTAATAAAGTATTCTGATTCTGATTGTTTCAGGATGACCTGCCATTATCCAATCACACATCTGCTTACCTGCATCTTTTGCTCGTTTCTCCTCCTCTTCTTTTCTCTCTTTTTTTTTTTAACTGAGCACCTGATGGCTTTGAACTTTTCTTGTCCATCTTGGTTTTAATTTTGCACTCCAATATGAACACAAATCCCCCAACCCGAGGATCACCACAACATAACCTAACAGACCTACACCTTAGTTCACAGATTCACTTTGTCTAGGGTGTATTTCTGGGATTTCACACAACCCAGGATTCAAATCATGAATACATGATGGGCTTGGATTTACAACATTATGAATGAAATGTGCTCTATTTGGAAGCAGCAGGTCACGGGTTGTGTGTGAGACTTTAAATCATCAAACTAAATTATAAATTTTAAATTGTTATTGATCCCTTTACCCCGAGTCCTAAAGCGTATATTTATTTTCTTACTGTTCTTATATATATTGTTTGTTTACTTGCACTGCTGTAACTGGAGCCTCGTCGTCTCGTCTCTCTATATACTGGACTGTATGTAGCGGAGATGACAATAAAGTTTACTTTGACTTCAGCAGCGAGCAGGCGCACCGAGGGCTCTCGCGCTCACTTTTCCCGTATAGAATTTCGAAAAAACATCGGTGCAAATTATAAGTCTGTATCATGTCTGCTGTTTTCGTGTTTGTTGGTTTGTTTTTATTTTGTTTTATTTTGCGAGTTGGTTATTAGACGCTGCTCCAGCCAGCCAGAGAAGCCCCCGCCGCCCCGCCCTCTCCTCCCTGTACTGCAAGCAGCAGGCGCACCTCACAAACAGAGGGCGCCCTTACTCCCAGCAAATGGGCGATAGAAAATCGATTGGTGCCTATGTCATTCCCACTATGCGCTGGCTGATTTCGGAGCAGCATGAGTACGAGTAATTTTTTTTTTTGGGCCGATGCCCGTGATGCCGCCCCGGGCAACCGCCCGTGTCGCCCGTATCTAAAACTGCTACTGCTCCCGACGCAGGGAAAACCAATTCTGCAGGGGAGACCTACCTTGGCACTTGTGCAGGTGAAGCCAAAGGGAAGATATGCTTCACTATATTTTCTAGTCTTTGGCTTAGAATGAAGTTGGTTTGGAAACATATTCAGCGATGCTTCATCTCCTGCTTTGCGTTTGTGTGGGAACCCTGTCAAAAACCTGTCCATTATGCTAGCAGTGTCCAAGTGTTCTTTTTTCTTTTCTTTTTTTTCTTTTTTTCTGTTCATACTGCGCCCCCCCTGCAATGGCTCTGCGCCCCCCTAGGGGGCAGGCCCTACACTTTGGGAACCTCTGTCCTAGGCATTGCAAGGACAGGATTTCAATGTTTCATTATTCAGAGTTATTTTTTAATCACTAAATTAATGTTTTTGATACTGTCGCTTCGATTTATGACAGGCGCATGTGTAAAACAAAACAACACAATCTCTCATTATTACTTTTACCGTGGATTGTCAAGACCAACATGGATTATCCAAGCACTTAAACACTGGACTCCAAAGTGTAATCAATCAAATATTGTGTGAATACGATATAGGTACCTATTTTCAGTGATTACTGGTATTGAGATAAGAGAAATCAAGGAAGACAGATATGTGCCTGAGCTCCATTCATTGAGAGAGAGCAGCACACAGTGCTGTAAACTCATTAAAATATCTCAAAATAAAATGGGAGGAGTTTTCAGCTCATATCTTGTGACAAGAATGTTGTTTGTGGCTGAAGTGACATGATATGATTCATGAGGGATACATTTGCCATATGTTTCACATATTATAGGCCAACAAGTTATTAATAGCAGTTTAAATTTGAGCAATCAGTTTTTGTGCAAACACTAGAATTCAGTTTTTTGGCAGAAAATCTCTTTTTGGCAAAGCACCCCTATCACTACCTACCTCTCCAACAGAAGACTATGCAGCCCACATCAAACTGTCTAAGAAAGATTAAACGGCCAAATAGCACTGCTTACACCAGGCATTCATGCAGCTCTAAATTCACAGAGAGAGAGGCTAATTACTTGCACCTGTGCTTATAAAGGGGAAATAACCCAGCCCTACCAACCAGGGGTGGTTCCCAGACTCAGGTGTCACCTCTCTATTTTGTCTTCACACCTAAACGGATGTGAAGACAATGGCAACAGGATGTCTTGTTGCACCGAATACCTTCTGTTTGTATAATTTTGGACAATTCAAGTCAGCAAAGGAATTGGGATAAATTCAACTAGAACAATATCACTGTTGAGTATGACAAGAAGTTGTCCCACCATCCAGGGGCATAGGGCTCGTGAAACTGCATTGAAAATGAGTCCACACCACTCATCCACTCTAACACTCAGTAAAGGAGTGCCTCTGGGTTGTTTTTCGAGCCCCTTCTCTTTGTATAGTCATGACTTTACACCATAGAATAGAATAGAATTCAACTTTATTGTCATTGCACATGCACAGGTACAGGGCAACGAAATGCAGTTTGCATCCATCCAGAAGTGCAACCTGCAACCAACCTGCAACCAACCTGCAATATCAACACCATAGTTACATTTGTAGATTATATGACCAAGAGGAGGTACTGAGGCTCACAGTGCTGCACTGTATTTTTATATGGTGTAAAAGTTAGTTTTAAAATATTGTTTTACAAAAAGAAGAGAGGGCTTGGGGGGTGGACCACCCACCCACACACACAGACAGAGGAAGAGGGCGGGCTTTCTTTCATGTCTCTAGGAAATGATGACAAAGTCACATCATTGAGTGATTGAGCACAATGAAGGAATCATCTCTGTCTAGGGTGTATTTCTGGGATTTCACACAACCCAGGATTCAAATTTGGCACCGTAAGTGCACAATTTCTCTTTAAATACTATATTTTTAGTATGTGTTGTCTTGATAATTGATGATGGCAAAGAAGACATGACATATTTTATTTTCTTAACCAGGAAACTTCAGTTCAATTGTGAAATTGTAAATACACACTTGCATACTCATTTAACACTAAAGTTATTGTGTTTGTATGTGTGTCTCTGGGTGTTGGGGGATCTGTGTAATACGGAAGACTTTAGGACCTGGGGGATAGAAGGAAGGGTATGAAAGTGGTCTGATTGCCATTAAAGCAGTGATGGGAATCTATTTCCTTTCAGCAGACTTTCGAGTAACCATTGATAGGACACTAATCATGCTGAGTGACAAGTATATCAGTCGGTTTAAGGATGGTTTTTGTTTGTTTGTTTGTTTCATAGTGTGAAACATCCTGCAAAATAAGTTGAGGTGTAACCTAGCCCATTTATACTGTGTTATTGAAATGTTGCACAAAAATAGTGTCCAATTTCATGCAAGATAAAAAGGTTAGTTTGCTATACTGTGATGAATTCACAGTAAAGCACACTTCATGGTCTTCATGGTCAACATTAGCTTACATCAAGAATAGCAGAGTTGAATATGAATTTTAGCTGATGCTTAGATTAATTCACTGAATTCAACCTTCAAATCAAGTTGATACAGTCTACTACAAAGACAGTACAGTATACTGTGGGAACATAAATATATCTGTCATTATATGGAAGGAAAGAGGGCAGGGACTAGTGAGTGTCAGTACCACAATCTAGGATGAGACAACAAACATTCTCAAGTACATCAGGAAGATGATCCCTGACCAAGTGCACAGATAATACCTCAGGCAGCAGAAACCCAAGAAAGGGGAGGAACCCTCATGGAAGGACAGGCCTGCTTCGTGGTACGTACCACTAACAGGTAGAGAAAGTGGCTGACATCCAGATATGCGTTATGGAAAGACACATCCACTCATGAAACATCTGTTTACATGTTGTTGAATTCAACTGAATTAAAAGCTGATCACACTAATGTCTCTTAGGGATTTTTGCATGAATTCTAGTTGATGTTGAGCTGTTCTGGTCCAGCTCAACGTGTGATTAATGACCTATTCAGCTCTGTAGCCCTTCATCTTTTATTTAACTAGAGCCCCCCATAATTTTACTTATCATATATTTACCTTTATTTATGTATTTATTTTTAAATCTGCCTAGCTTTAGCTCATGTTTTAGTAGCCTTTTCATCAAAATGTGTGTGTAAATAATTAGTGTTCAAAGTGTTGTTTGGCAACCCAGCGTGCAACAATAGCTGTTTTACGTTAATTTCCAAGGGTTCAGAATTGGCAAAAATGCAGGAGCAGCTTGTGAAAACTAAGTATATCTTTAACAGCAAAAACTTAAAACAAATGATTGTATAACTGCATGACTTGGAGGATTTTTGCATACTCATCTTTGCATTGTTCTTTCATTTTTGGTATTAATTTTTGCATAACACTCGTAAGCATTTGAGCCACACTGAGGTCTGAGATATAGCTTTATTTTTATTTTTTTGCAGTTTCTTTGAGCATTGCACAGTCTGACTGTGGGGTGAATTTCCTGGGACATCCACTCCTGGAAAGACTGGCAACTGGCAGAATAATCTTTATCAGTGTAGAATGATGGACTTCAGATTTTTTGAAATAGCTTTAGCTATAATTTTTCAGAGATTAACAAACAGCTGATGATCAGTTAATCAAGTGAAGCTGATGCACATACGATGTTAACATGTCCATTTCTTTAAGGTTAATGTGGAGCTCTGGTGTAACAACCATACAGACAAGGAATATCTATTTGCATTGCATGGTAATCAGATATGAGGTTAAATAATATGATGTGATTTTAAAATTAGACTAGGTAACACTTTATAATACAGCTCACAATAATGAAATGAATTTTCTGTGTATATTTATTTGAAACTACAATATAATTATATTTACCTGCAAATACTACAGTAGAATGATGGGGTAACAAGTCACGTTTTTAGAGTAACTAAATAAGTAATTATACTGTAAATTTAAGTACAGCATAAATAATTTATGTAATTTTAAGTAATGCATAATTTCATGGTAATGTTGAGGAAAAACAAACAACACTTCCCCATCTTACATTGTAACTACTCTGTACTTTTTGGAGTGCAAGCCATTATATCTTTATTTAATATTTATTATGTTGATATATATGATGGGAGATCTTTTTATTTTTGCCAGCTTTATGGCAGATATGAATAGAAATTAAAAAAACTTCAAATACTGCAATGAAGTGGAAAAAATGATTAATTTGTTTGTTTCTGTTCTAACTGATCAGTTCCATTACTTGGTCAGTTGGTCAGCTGTAGTCTGATTGCTTCCTGGGGGCTGGAGAGCTGCAGTTGCTGTTTTGGAGTGTCTGTGTGTCTGCCTCGGTGGCTGGTGGTGGGGACTGGGAATTGGTGCTGCTTTACAGTCTTGGGGTGTGAGGCCTGGGGGTATTTGTGGTGATGGACTTGCTGGCCCTGGGCTGGATGGCTTGCCTTTTCTGGGCATGTCTGGGTGAGGGGCCAGGGGCGTTGGTCCCCAGAGTTGCCTGGTTTCTGTTTGGGTCTCTTCTTGTACAGGTACTCTTGGGTGCCCACAGAGCATTTGGGGTGGGGTTCAGGTAAGGGAGAAATCATTGCTGGGTGTAGCTTGTATCCAGTGATGGGAATAATGGCATAACGGCGTTACTAACGGCGTTACTTTTTTCAGTAACGAGTAATCTAACTGATTACTATTCCTATCGTTACAAAGCCGTGTTACTACTTTTCAACAAACAGACGGTTGAAGCTGTGTTCAGCTTACCGCATCTTATATAAGTTGCACGGAAGTAGCTGTCTACATAAGTAATCTGAACGCTACAGCTTTAAGCAGCTGCGCGCGCTCCTGCGGACGGTAATCACTTTTTGGCAGATGATCACTTTTTGGCACAACACCTGGAGCTAAGGAGGCAAAACAATCGCATGAGTGCTGCTGTTTGACTGAGGAAGAATAAAGTAGTCGTGGTAAGTCAATCACATGACCACTTAAAGACAAAGCAACAAGGTGATATATACCAGTTTATAAACTGTGTTGATAGGCCACGTAAAACCAGAGTCATGATAAACAAGATATACGCGGTGTTTTTTCCTCAATAGTTTCGCCACGTTAGTGCTAGCAAGCACTCTCTGCTTATGAGCAAAAAAATAAAAAAACAAAACAAAAAACAGCCCTTTCGTGTTGGTGGAAAAATGTCGACCAGTCAAAAAATGATATGGCAACATGACATTTGGTTGTTTAGGAAGAGGGGGAAGTTTTAGGAGTGACGGCGAGAGGGAGAGAGAGAGACAGCAGAAAAAGAAAGAGAGCGAGTTTTGAGATGTGAGATTTGTGACGTTTAGCGTGTTTGGAGTGTGTAGTTAATGTGTTGTCTTGTGTAGTTAATGTGTTGTCTTGTGTAGTTAGTGTGTAGTGTTGTGGATGGTTTTGTGTTGTGTGTCAGAACAATGAGGCGACTGCTGTCTCCAGGTAGAAACAGCAGTGATACACTTGCTGCTGTCAGACCTGCAGGTATCAGGCTGTGATGTTCTCCTTTATAGTCGACAGAAATTATGTTTTGGAGTGGCACAAATAATTTGTGCAGCATCTTATTGAAGAACAGCTGATTGTTCTTTAAATAGTTTGAAATGGTTATTTTAAAAAAGGGTAAAAGGTAAATGGATGCAAATAACTTTGTTGTTTGCAAAACTTGTGCGTAGGATTTTAAAATTGACAATTTATATTTGCATTTGAAGTTATGAAATATGATTCACTGAACATATTTGTGGTTGTTACAGTAAAAATATAACTTTTTCTACTCATATTTTATGGTTTTTGTCTATTTTAGAACAATTGTGTTAATACAGTATGTCAAAATAAAAACATAACTGTAAATTCAGGCACGTGAGGTTGTGCTGAAAAGAATGATACCAAACAAGGCAAAGTAAATAGTTTTTAAAGGTAAAATGTGGAGGAAACATCAAAAGTAGTTAAAAATGGCCAATTATACCCTGGACCCCAGGGGGTTAAACATTTTTTTTAATGTAACGCAATAGTTACTTTTCAAGTAATTAGTTACTTTTAGAATCTTGTAACTCAGTTACTAACTCAGTTTATTTTTTTGAAGAAGTAACTAGTAACTATAATTAATTACATTTTAAAGTAACTTGCCAAACACTGGTTGTATCAGTCTCAGACCAGAAATAACACTTTCAGAAATGAATAAATAAACAGAAGGAATAAAGCTTAAGAGAGAAGTTTATTTTTCACTGCTGTTAAATATCAGTACAGGACAGATGTATAGGTATATGGAAAGGTATATAAAGCTTCAGACCTGATAAGAAGAAGATTTTTTTATTATGATTATTTAATTAAATGTAAAAGATTAGAATTGAAATTCAGTTCAATTCAGTTTTATTCATATTGCACCAAATCTCAACAAGGTTAATCCTCTTTCAAAGTGAAAAAGGATGAACTTTCTTTTTCTGAATGTAAAAAAACTGACTGTAAGTGTAATTTTTTGTAGTTCTAATTTCACTGCTGTGCTGCACAGCAAACCAAGCTCGTCTGACTGTGAGTCCCAGCAGCTCTCAATTTGTCAATGGAGACTTTGTGTCTCTGAGCTGTGAGGAGGACGACAGCTCTGC